>JACGAQ010000711.1:0-97550 GCA_014119065.1 Orius insidiosus
AAAATGTCCTAAGTAAAAGTTGTAGGTACAAAGATTTCCTACAAAAATTTCTTTATTCATTATTTGCGTAGGAGCAATATTTAAGGAGTTATGAGGTTAAAATTAATAATCCTACAGAGCCTGTCTGAAAACTTAAAACCTTCATATCTCCTAAAATATTGCTCTGACGGAAAAAACCAATAAGATATTTTATGTAGTAAATTTCCGTAGCTACAACTTTTAATTAGGACATTTTTTCGTTTTGAGCGACGGTTTCCAAGATAGAAGGGAAAAACCGAAAACCGTTGCTCACAACGAAAAATGTACAAAGCAACCAACTTAAAACCCTCATATCCCCTTAAGAGCTAAGGAACATTTTGTTTCAAAAACAAGAGTTCGCAGCTCTTTCGCCCAAATTACTTTCCTATATTTGAACACTTAAAATCATAGGAAAATTTTTTACAAAAGCTAGTTCTCATTATTTTGAAAATATCTAGGCGGTCTTGGGAGCAGTTTTTTCAAAAAGTTTTCCTTTGGAAAATGGAAAACTTAATTTTCGGCCTAAACATTATTTCGAAAAAACCCGCTAGTCATTTTGTACGTTTTGGCGAGCTCTTTTCAAAAACATCCTGCATAAGAAAATCCGATGAATAGTTTAGTTCGGATCTTTGTAGCCCCATTGAAGGATTTCAAGGAGAGATAAGAGCGTCTTTCGTTCCGCCGAATTGACCAAGAGTGGAAGCACAGAAAAGGCTAACGTACGATAAATTTATTCTTTTTAATAACCTCACTTCAAACTCTTAGAATGGAAAAAAAAAAACTCCGGAAAAATACGGAGAAACCCAACTCTGTGATTAACGAAAATGTATCGCGTGACTTCACAGTCGCCGGTTAATTCTTCGGACGCGGGACCGAAAACGGCGAAATGTCTGAAATCTCGTGTGGAGGAGAAAAAATGAGTAGGGAGATAATCAAATGGAAGATAAATGCAGAGAGGAAACCACAGAGTTGTGTACATTGAAATGCCGCAAGAAGTTATTTCGAAAAAAACAAACGAGTAAGGTCGAAGTCGACAACGTGGGAGTCCATAGCACTTCCATCTAGCAGCAGTAGATGAGTGCCTGCAGGGAAGTTGTTCCTCTCGGACAACTCGGATATCATTGATTGAACAATGCTCTAGATTAAAGGTACCAAAATAATGAGCTGAGAAACCGTTAAAGCCTTATTAGAGAAATGAGAACAATACTCGAAGGGACTTACCGCAATAAAAAAATTTCAAAGGTTCCTCGATCATGCTGAACAAAAGAGAAAGTACCTCCTTGTAACGAATATGCGGACTGAATGAGTTTTTCGGTTAAAAGAGTAGGAGGAACAGGTGGAAACACCTGTTGTTCGGTGTATTACTAAGGGACTTTATTTCCCACCTGCCACGAACGGCTTTTTGGTTTGAGCGTTTCCTCCAGAGCGTGAAGACGTTAAAAAAAAGACGTGTAAATTTTTGATAAATTCAAAGAGGTCGCTGCATATCGGAACTTTCATCTCGGTGGGAATTGGCAATCGTCACGGATACAATAGGATCTACCTTTCTCCCAAGTGTCTCTTATATCGACATGGAGAGAAAAAAATTAAAAGAACATTTTCAAGTCTACAAAACGTAACAATAAATTAGTAAATATCCGTGAGAAGTTTCTTAACTCTTTTGGTGTAAACCCATAGGAACAATTAAAAAGACTAATTGAAAAATATTGCGTAATCGCCTATGTAAGAGAATCTGGGCCAAAAGTGTGGAAGATTTTCAATTGACTTTTACTTTATCTTCTATTGGGCCGAAAATTGGCACCCCTGTCTGTCTCACAGTTGAAGTGGAAGAAGCAATTTCCAAAGGTTTTGCTTCTTCCACTTCCAAAGGTCCACTTGACCAAAAGAGCCAGGGAACCCCCGAAAGTTTGAAGTTTTTTTGCCAAAAGAGCCAAGCAAACCTCCGAAAGTCTAATAAATTTGAAGTTTCTTGACCAAAAGAGCCAGGGAAACCGCCGAAAGTTCTGATAAAATCTGAAAAATTGTAGTTTTTAGCCTAAAGATCGAGGAAACCAAGTGAAAATCATGCCAAAAAGGTTTTTTTTTTTTTGGTCGGCAAATAAGGAGACCTCCCAAAAATTGGCACCCCTGTCTGTTCTCACAGTTTGAAGTGGAAGAAGCAATTTCCAAAGGTTTTTGTCTTTAAAAATATTATAAAACTTGATGGTGTAATGAGCGGGTAAGCCCTAAAAGAGAATTCCAGTGGAGTAAGTGCAGTATCTAATTCCCCTACCTAACTTTTTTTATTTTATTTTTCTAATCGTACGGATCATTAGTCCAATTAAGGTTTTGTTCTTCTCAATTACAAAGCGCCTTAAACGGCCCTCAACCGCGCGAGTAAAACCGGTGAGCCTCGACCGTGGGCAATGAAAATCGTAAGAGTTTTTTTTTATATAATAGAAAGAAAATATAAGTTTATTAAAATCATGGATGGAATTAATCTCAGTTGACTGGCGCTACGTGACGAAGATTTCTCCAGGTGAGATTATGACGGTGCAACCTCCTCTAAACAATGGACATTTTTGAAAAAATCTGCCTAAAAGAAAAGGACAGATTCCTCTATTTATCTACTTTTTCGCCAATTTTACCTTCGGGGTTGATTTTCACGCTCTTTTGGGCAAAAATCTTTATCTTGAAAGGATTTTTGGGAGTTCTCCTTATTTTCCGACCAAAAAAAAAACCTTTTTGGCATGATTTTCGCTTGGTTTCCTCGATCTTTAGGCTAAAAACTACAATTTTATCAGATTTTTTTAACCGAGGAACTCCCTTTATAACGTGTCCCTTTCTGGTGCTCTTTTGGCCAAGAAACCTCAAATTTATTAGACTTTTGGAGGTTTGCTGGCTCTTTTGGTCAAGAAACTTCAAATGTTTTAGACTTTTGGAGGTTTGCTGGCTCTTTTGGTCCAGAAACTTCAAATTTGTTAGACTTTCGGGGGTTTGCTTGGCTCTTTCCGCCAAGAAACTTCCAACTTTCGAGGTTTGTCTGGCTCTTTTGGTCAAGAAACTTCAAATTTATTAGACTTTCGGGGGTTTCCCTGGCTCTTTTGGCCAAAAAACTTCAAATTTTCGAAGGTTTGCCTGGCTCTTTTGGTTAAGAAACTTCAAATTAATTAAACTTTAGTTTTGCTTGGCTCTTTTGACCAAAAAACTGCAAACTTTCGGGGGTTTTCCTGGCTCTTTTGACCAAAAAACTGCAAACTTTCGGGGGTTTTCCTGGCTCTTTCCGCCAAGAAACTTCCAACTTTCGGGGGTTTCCCTGGCTCTTTTGGTTAAGAAAATTCAAATTTGTTAGACTTTCGAGAGTTTGCTTGGCTCTTTTGGCCAAAAAATTTCAAACTTTCGGGGGTTTCCTGGCTCTTTTGGTTAAGAAAATTCAAATTTGTTAGACTTTCGAGAGTTTGCTTGGCTCTTTTGGCCAAAAAATTTCAAACTTTCGGGGGTTTTCCTGGCTCTTTCCGCCAAGAAACTTCTAACTTTCGGGGGTTTCCCTGGCTCTTTTGGTTAAGACAATTCAAATTTGTTAGACTTTCGAGAGTTTGCTTGGCTCTTTTGGCCAAAAAATTTCAAACTTTCGGGGGTTTCCCTGGCTCTTTCCGCCAAGAAACTTCCAACTTTCGGCCCTTCGGGGGTTTCCCTGGCTCTTTTGGTTAAGAAACTTCAAATTTATTAAACTTTAGTTTTGCTTGGCTCTTTTGACCAAAAAACTGCAAACTTTCGGGGGTTTCCCTGGCTCTTTTGGCCAAACAAACTTCAAATTTTCGGGGGTTTCCCTGGCTCTTTTGGCCAAGAAACTTCAAATTTATTAGACTTTTGGGGTTTCGCTTGGGTCTTTTGGCCAAAAAACTTCAAACTTACGGGGGTTTCCCTGGCTCTTTCGGCCAAGAAACTTCCAACTTTCGGGGTTTGCTTGGCTCTTTCGGCCAAGAAATTTCAAACTTTCGGGGGTTTCCCTGGCACTTTCAGCCAAGAAACTTCAAACTTTCGGGGGTTTCCTGGCTCTTTCAGCCAAGGAACTTCAAACTTTCGGGGGTTTCCCTGGCTCTTTCAGCCGAGAAACTTCAAACTTTCGGGGGTTTCCCTGGCTCTTTCAGCCAAGGAACTTCAAACTTTCGGGCGTTTTCCTGGACAAAAAACTTAAAATTTATTTGAAAACAGGGTTTTTTTTAGGGGGCCCTCGAAATACCAAAGATCCCCCACCTTATGATGACTTATCCCAGATGAATTCTGCCTACTGCCGACAAAGAGGCCAAAAAGCGGCACCAATTTTGCCCCAAAAGACGTTTTTTTTCCGATTGTCCGAGTAGGTGGAGTAGCTAACTTAAGGAGTCCATCGTGACGTCATTTAAGACTTGTGTAATGCGTAATCCCATTGCCCGGAGTTCGGTAAACATGCAATAAGTCTTTCAAGTGTGTAAGTTAGGTAACAAAATTCTCAACAAATGAGACAGTTAACGTTTTTCAGATTCCCACGTAAAGAAACGAAATAAAGCCGGTTTTGACAGCACGTCCCTAATCCGAAGCCCAGATAAAAAAAGTGTTCGATCGTTGATGAACGGGTAGTGACATATACATTTCATCGGCGCCTAACGGACTCTCCACGTCCCAATAACCTCTTTATCCATCGAATATCTGGATAACAAGTTCCGTTCAAAGAACAAGCCTTTTCAAGATGTTCAACAATCCGTCTAGGATTAGAAAACAGATTTCCTTCAGATTTGTGGGAAATCAAACTTCATGGTTCAGGTAAAGAGCAATTAGCGACATCTGCCTTTTCTTCTAATTTGGGTCAAGGCAGATGCGACAAGATGCTATCAGAAGCCGAAAAAAAGTGTGATCCGAAATTATTTTCGTTGATTGAGGTCAAAGGTTTTGACCTGGACGAAAGTTAAACAGATGCCGAACGCCAGTTTCACTTTGTGTACACGACAGTGAGCAGAAAAGAGGTTTCCTAACCTCCCAAAAATGCGTGAGAAATGTAAAAACTTGAATTTTAGGATGTAACGAGCGTAACAAAAGTTTGTTTATTGTGTAATATGAGACTTCATGGTTTGAAATGCCTGAAGTTTTTTTTTTTCCTTCAATAATTTACATGATTCAAAGACCATCACGTTCCTCATTTACGTTTTGCGGTATTTAAAATTAGATTCGCTTACGGAAAAAAAAATCCTCGTATTTTGTGGTTTTTCTGAACCGTCCATAGAAAAACTGGTTCTATTAAATTTGCATTCAGCCTATTGGCTCGGTTTTATAAAAACAGAGGATCTCAATGTTTTTTTTTTCTAATGAAAAACCGGCTTAAAAATGGTGAAAGTGAAATTGACTTGATAGCCTTATTTAGCTATTTTTTCAAACCTAAATTTTACACTTTCGACTTAATTAGTGTTTAATTGGTCCAATCCAAGAGAAAAAAAAATGTCTCTGAAATAGTTTGAAAGTGCCACTGTCTGCCGGGTTGTTGCGATACTTCCCATACATAGGAATATCGATATTTTCCTTCCGATATATCGGTTCATCCGATATTTTCCTTCCGATATATCGGTTCATCCGATATTTTCCTTCCGATATATCGGTTCATCCGATATTTTCCTTCCGATATATCGGTTCATTTTATATTTTCCTTTCGATATATCGGTTCATTTTATATTTTCCTTCCGATATATCGGTTCATTTTATATTTTCCTTCCGATATATCGGTTCATCCGATATTTTCCTTCCGATATATCGGTTCATCCGATATTTTCCTTCCGATATATCGGTTCATCCGATATTTTCCTTCCGACATATCGGTTCATTCGATATTTTCCTTCCGATATATCGGTTCATCCGATATTTTCCTTCCGATATATCGGTTCATCCTACATTTTCCTTCCGATATATCGGTTCATCCTATTTTCAAGGTCTTTTGCTCAAGAAACCCCTCTTTGACCAGCGTTTTGGGCCTTATCCTCTGTTTTTGGCAGAAGATTGCCCTTTATAACTTGATTTTCGAGCATTTCCTTTAGTTTATAGCTCAGAAATCCATTTTTAACACGACATTCCTTGGTTTTTCGGCTTCTAGACCCCATTTACTCAAATTTTGACACGCTTTCGTCGTTTTAACATATTTTCCTAATGTTTTCCCCATCATTTCGGTTAAGAGACCTATTCTAACCGAATTTTCCTCGGTCTTTTAGGCTAAAAAAGCCCTTGGGAGTTTTTCTTAATACTTCAAGAGGTCAAGGGTCAAGAGGACCCTTTTAATCAGTTTTTAGGGCGATTTCCCCAGAATTAGGACCCAAAATTACCTATAGAACCGCTTTTTTGTCGTTTTCCTCGGTATTTCGTCCAAAAAACCCCTTGGGCTTTTCTTTTTTGACCAAGAGAACCCTTTCAGTTTTTACAGTTTCCTAAAGATTTTAAGCCCAACAAATCACTTTAGACAAAAATTTTCGGCGTTTTATTCGGATCTGTGGCTGAGAGATCAATTTTTTATGCGTTTTATTCGAATCTGTGGCTGGGAGATCAATTTTTTAGGCGTTTTATTCGGACTTGTGGCTGGGAGATCAATTTTTTAGGCTTTTTATTCGAATCTGTGGCTAGAGAGATCAATTTTTAGGCGTTTTACTCGGATCTGTGGCTGGGAGATCAATTTTTTAGGCGTTTTATTCGGATCTGTGGCTAGAGGATCAATTTTTTAGGCGTTTTATTCGGATCTGTGGCTAGAGAGATCAATTTTTTAGGCGTTTTACTCGGATCTGTGGCTGGGAGATCAATTTTTTCGGCGTTTTATTCGGATCTGTGGCTGGGAGATCAATTTTTTAGGCGTTTTATTCGGATCTGTGGCTAGAGAGATCAATTTTTTAGGCGTTTTACTCGGATCTGTGGCTGGGAGATCAATTTTTTCGGCGTTTTATTCGGATCTGTGGCTGGGAGATCAATTTTTTAGGCGTTTTATTCGGATCTGTGGCTAGAGAGATCAATTTTTTAGGCGTTTTATTCGGATCTGTGGCTGGGAGATCAATTTTTTAGGCGTTTTATTCGGATCTGTGGCTAGAGAGATCAATTTTTTAGGCGTTTTATTCGGATCTGTGGATGGGAGATCAATTTTTTAGGCGTTTTATTCGAATCTGTGGCTGGGAGATCAATTTTTTAGGCGTTTTATTGGATCTGTGGCTGGGATATCAATTTTTAGGCGTTTTATTCGGATCTGTGGCTGGGAGATCAATTTTTTAGGCGTTTTATTCGGATCTGTGGTTGGGAGATCAATTTTTTATGCGTTTTATTCGGATCTGTGGCTGGGAGATCATTTTTTTAGGCGTTTTATTCGGATCTGTGTTTAGAGAGATCAACTTTTTAGGCGTTTTACTCGGATCTGTGGCTGGGAGATCAATTTTTTAGGCGTTTCATTCGGATCTGTGGCTGGGAGATCAATTTTTTAGGCGTTTTATTCGGCTCTGTGGCTAGGAGATCAATTTTTTAGGCGTTTTGTTCGGATCTGTGGCTGGGAGATCAATTTTTAGGCGTTTTAATTCGGATCTGTGGCTGGGAGATCAATTTTTTAGGCGTTTTATTCGGATCTGTGGCTGGGAGATCAATTTTTTAGGCGTTTTATTCGGATCTGTGGCTGGGAGATCAATTTTTAGGCGTTTTATCCGGATCTGTGGCTGGGAGATCAAGTTTTTAGGCGTTTTATTCGGATCTGTGGCTAGAGAGATCAATTTTTTAGGCGTTTTACTCGGATCTGTGGCTGGGAGATCAATTTTTTAGGCGTTTTATTCGGATCTGTGGCTGGGAGATCACTTTGTTAGGCGTTTTATTCGGATCTGTGGCTGGGAGATCAATTTTTTCGGCGTTTTATTCGGATCTGTGGCTGGAAGATCAATTTTTTAGGCGTTTTACTCAGATTTTCCTTCTTTAAACCTTATTTTTGAACGTTTCTCGATCTTCCCTGTTTAAAAAACTCTTTTTTTTCTCCTCCATTAGACCACCGAACAGCCCAACCAGTAGAATTCCTAAAGACAATAGTTTTTAAATCTGTTCCAACCATTAGAACTCGATAGGTAGAAAATCGTGATCCAAATTGCCCTCATTTTAAAAAAGATAATGTTCATAATACTTTTTCTAACGTACTCCTCCCGAGAAATAACAAGACGATAAAAATATATGAGAATCATGACCTGAAGAATGGCGACTCTTCAAAAGCGACTTCCTGTCATTATTTTTCAGGGTTAACCAAAAAAAAGTTAAATAATTTTTTAAATAAATATAATGTTTCAGTAATCTAAACCATTGACATTTTGAATTTGACAGGCGAAACCGCAAAACGCGTTTATCCCACAATCTTGTGAAGAAAACGTCAATATGATCTAATTTTCGAATTAAACACCCGCATTCCTTGTAATTTAGATTCTTCCACAGCATGAACATCATTAAGTTTAATTAAAAATAATTGTTCCTCGAGATGCACGAATCAAAAAGTCTGTTAAAAAATGGTTTTTGAAAGCCGCCGCTGAAGAGCACGTGAGGACAATGAGCTTGTAATGAAGAGTTGTCCAAAACGCCAGATTTTCCTTTTCTTAAAAAGGAATAATGACATAAAGAACAATAAAATTACCTAGATTTTCCCACAGAACAAAGACTTAATATTTTATCTTTTAAAAATATTAAGTTTGGCATTTCATTCATTTCCTGTCCTCGGGGGTTTCCTTAACGAGGTTCCCTCCAAAACTTTTTTAAAATACGAAAAGTGGAGCAAAATATAAAAGAAAATTTAGAAAAATTACCTTTTCTTTCGTGTCCCTCCAGTTTTAATTGAAATAAATTATCCACATTTTTGCGCAGAAAAAACACAATAAAATTGGGCCGGTGAATAAAAAGGGGAAGAAAAGCGAAAACACTTTCAGTTTCGGCGTTTTATAAAAGGGGGAGATTTAAAAATGTGTAAATGTGACAACTCCTTTTTTTTTTATAAGGTCGAATGTGAACCTACCTGGTACACTTATAAGGAATGACTGCTGTTGCGATGAAGTCTGAGGTTGTAAGTCAGGTGGCGCCACAATCTCCTGGAAGAAAAAGTAAAAGTCAAAGAGTGAGACGGTAAGAAGGCAGCGTCGATTGTTGGGAGTGGTGGAAAAGATGCGACCCGCAACATTTAATTGTCCCGCTCAATTTGTGCAGTTTTTTTTTAACGATATAAAAACGCGTTTCGATCCTTTCTCATAAATAGCTCATACCGACACTCGCTTAAGACCGTATTCAGAGTCAATTCTTGAGAATCTCTTAACAAAAAAATTTTCTACGAGACAATGGCATCGTTAGCGTGATTTTTAACCTACCTAGGAGCATGGGAGCGTTCCGCCGGGCCGAAAAAACGCGAGGGGACATTTTTTTGGGGCGTTCCCTTCGATTTTTCCACAACCAGTAAGGGCGTTTTTCTCGTTGTTCTGGTCGAGAAGAACCCGCATTACTAGCTGGCGTTCGCTATTTTGACATGGTGCGGCAGGAAAACTTACTTTTTTGAATTGAGCGCCACGGAGCAAGGGAAGTTCGGAGAGAGGTGGAAATGGGCACATTCGAAAGAAGGGTTCTTAAAGTTTTTATACGAGCTTTGCCTGTTTCCGTCATGCCTATGGCCTATTTTTCAAACGGTCAGTCGATGGTCGCCACCCAACGTACTGCTTCAATATTGCTCCCGGAGGTCCAAATCCGTTCGAGAATTCGATTCTGACGTTGGTAGGCACATTCAGAAGGTCGATGTGATTGGCAGAGGATTGAAGTGGTTCCGTACGTTGGGTGGCGACCACCGACTGACCGTTTGAAGGCCTCTACGGCGAACGCTCGCTGCTCCCGTGTCCAACGCATGACGGAAAAAGGCAAGGGTCGTAAAAAAACTTTAAGAACTCCTCTTTCAAATGTGCCCATTCTCACCTCTCTCCGACCTCCCATTGCTCCGTGGCGCCCAATTAAAAAAAGTAAGTTTCCCTGCCGCAGTCTGTACTTAATGATTCTTTCCAAATTCTAGTTTCCTTCAGTTTTTCGCAAACCCATTTTGGTAAAACGTCTTCTTTGCCAAAGGAGCAGAAGACGATCGAGAAGGACCGAAAGACCTTTCATATTTTTACAATGGAAGAAATCTAGTGAATGGGAGCTACGGGACGTGAAAGGGATTTCTACAGCGTCTTCCTCAGTTTTTTCGCCCAGGAAATTTTTGGAAGTTTAATCTGATTCTTTTGGCCAAAAAGTTTGGCGGAACTTATTGTTTTTTTCCCTCTTTTTTTCGAGAGCACTCGTTTCAACGAGTTTTCCACAGTCTTGCTTGACCCCCAGATTTTAGCTGTTAAGTATGGGTTTTCTGCAGCACATTTCAATTTCAAACATGTGTTAAATGATTTTTTTTATTCAGATTGAGATTCCTGTCTGGAGAGAAGCTTCGATGAGTTGGACGTAGCGATGAATGGTGTCTATGTCGAGATATTGAGGGGAGCGTGTGTGTTTCGGGATGCCATAAACTTGAAGATTTTCATCGGAATAGTCGAGGATTTTCAAATCGAACATGCGTGACTCCATGACTCGTTTGTCCTCCATAATTTTCCAATGTCTGATCCCTTTGTCTTCTTCTTGCTTCCCCCTCATTTTGAAAAAGCCTTTCGCGAGGATGAACGCGAGTCCGATCAACGCCATTTTTTTTACAGAAAGCGTCTCGTTGAAGAAGACTCTTCCGATCAAGGATGGGATCACTGCCAAACTTAAGGATTCAGAAATAAGAATTTTGACAATCTCAACATCACTGTTTGAATAAATCGGGCTTATATCTTCGGCATGCGATGGCAAAAAACGTAAAAAAGGAAGGCGGGAGATTTTTCGAAAAAATAAAAGGAGATGGTGTTCCCAGGGTATCATCTCGCTCATCATCTCGAGGCAGTTGATGGCGATGAGACCGCCGATCGGCTCAGTGTTCAAGACGGGAACCAGAGAAGATTCTTCCTCCACAAAACTGATGGCCAAACTTAAGAATATGAATGACGTTTGAGGAACGACCTTCCATTCAAAATTTTGGACGAATTTCACCAAAGAATCTTCTTTATACCCCGGGGGGGAATACACGACTATATAAACGGTCTTACATTGCGGACATTCGACGTTTTCACCTTCGTTTATTTTCTCGTACATGAACCTCAGAAGACAATTTTGATGGACCCATTCTACCGTCCCTTTACATCTACACGGGCGCCTCCACACGTCCGGACTCTCATTTTCCGTCTCGTAGCAAATCCAACAGTGCTTCATCTCTTTCATCTCCCCGCGTTCAATCAATTCTTCAAAAAGGCTCCTTTCAAACTTGACATAAAAGACGGACAACGTTTTTCTCAAATAAAAACGACACGTGCTGAATATCGAATGAACGATTTTTTCGAACGTACTATCGGGCATAATTTTGACGTGTGTGGAAAATAAAAAATTATAAAACATGTGGGAATATAAAAAATTTCGGGAAATCAATCTTTTTTTTTTTTTAAATAAATCCTGCATCAAGGCTATTGATCAGCCAACTATCAAAATGGCGTGGGTATACGGAAGAATAGACCTTTTTTTTCCTACATTTCCCGTGAGGTCTTTTTTCTTGTTTTAAATCGGATTATGACAAAAAAAAATCCGAGGGATTGCAAAAAAAAAAATTTTGAATTTTAAAAACCAAGGAGTGTTTATTTTTTCAGAATGTGCCAAAAGACGGAGGGACGGACGGCCGGCACCACAGACAACTTCATGATCGGCAAAGATCCAAATTTGGCCAAAAGAATTGAAGAAAATAAACGGCAAACGTCTTCCTCAATTTTTCAGTCTGCCTAAATTTTTCAACCATTTTGGTCGTTTTTCTCAACCTTTTGGTAAAAAAACTCCCTTTCCTCCCTCTTAGGCCGTTCTTGTGATATTTCTTTTTCTGTAAAACCGAAATTATGGTCAAAAATGTTAATTTACAGCTTAAAAACTCCAAAAATAAGGAGGATAAGCGGATCGCGGTAGCTTATCTTGCAGTCACGCTAACACTTATTCTAGTCCCAATTTTTTGTGGCCTACGACCTAATGACTAAACGTAATAGCTTTGTTCCAACCGTAGTTTGAAACTCCTGGAGCATGCGCAGAAGGATTTGCACTTCAGATTCGACGGATTCGGTCCTTCTGCGCAAGCTCCAGGAGTTTCAATTGATTTTGATTTTGATTTGATTTTCAATTTCATATTGATTTTGGTCGTTTTTCTCAACCTTTCTGGTGAAAAAACTTCCTATCCTCCCTCTTAGGCCGTTCTTGTGAAATTTATTTTTCTGGAAATCCGAAATTATGGTCAAAAATGTTAATTTACAGCTTAAAAACTCCAAAAATAAGGAGGATAAGCGGATCGCGGTAGCTTGCAGTCACGCTAACACTTATTCTAGTCCCAATTTTTTGTGGCCTACGACCTAATGACTAAACGTAATAGCTTTGTTCCAACCGTAGTTTGAAACTCCTGGAGCATGCGCAGAAGGATTTGCACTTCAGATTCGGTCCTTCTGCGCAAGCTCCAGGAGTTTCAAACTGAGGTTGGAACAAAGCTGTACATACCGGTTCTTGGACGACATGAATCCCGTTAAGGTTGTCTTCTTCATTCGCATTATTGTTACACGCGTTTTTATTGTTTTGAGGCTGAGTCGTATTATTGAGCGTCTCACGGTTTATCGCCTTCGACTGTATCTTCCTCTGAAATAAACAAATAGCATTACAAAAGAGAAAATTTTCAAAAACACGGAAAAAAATTGTTTTCAAGAAGAAAAAATAGAAAGTCAATTCACACTAAAGAAGCTTAATTGAAGTAATTATCAAACAAATGAATATTAATGTAATTAATCAAGGAAAAAATATTATTAAACAGGTCGAAGTAGGGGGAGAGTTAAGAAAACGGTAAAAAGGAAAGAATGGGAAAAACCTCGGTCATCAAACTCGTTACTTTTTTTTTTTCTCGCAGGTTTTTAATTACGCTAGACTATTTTGGGTAAAAACTACGCCTAGGAAGACAACAAAAAATCCATTTAACACCTTAGGAATAAACGCTTATTTTCAAAACGGAAGGAGACACTTGTCTGGCCAAGGGCGGATATGAGTCTTCCCCTTTTGTCATCCTGTCTTCTTCACCAAATCAATTTTATGAAGAAACAAAAGAATATAAATCGATAAAGTTCAAATCGCAAGACAGGCAGAGACTAATTGGGCGTGAATAGCCAAAGTTTCTCCCCAATAACTTTTTACAAAAATAATTTTCATACAGGATGTTCCTACTAGAGTGGACCAGTAACTTTACGGCTTATTAGTCCTAAAAAAATTTAAATGTAAACCCCCTTGTTGTTGGATAGGGAATCTACTCCATTTGGCAGACTTTGATTGTGGGGTACAGGGTGTCCCAGAAAGGCACCTTTGATATTTTAAATGGGAATCCCATTTTTTATTTAAGGGGATATGAGGGTTTTAAGTTGGTTGCTTTGTACATTTTTCGTTGTGAGCAACGGTTTTCGGTTTTTCCCTTCTATCTTGAAAACCGTCGCTCAAAACGAAAAAATGTCCTAAGCAAAAGTTGTAGCTACGGAAATTTACTACATAAAATATTTTATTGGTTTTTTCCGTCAGAGCAATATTTTAGGAGATATGAAGGTTTTAATTTTTCAGACAGGCTCTGTAGGATTATTAGTTTTAACCTTATAACTCCTTAAATATTGCTCTTACGCAAATAATGAATAAAGAAATTTTTGTAGGAAATCTTTGTACCTACAACTTTTACTTAGGACATTTTTTCGTTTTGAGCGACGGTTTCCGAGATAGAAGGGAAAAACCGAAAACCGTTGCTCACAACGAAAAATTTGCAAAGCAACTCACTTAAGAACCCTCATATCTCCTTAAGTATTGCTCTGACAAAAAAACCAATCAGGTCTTTTTTGTAGGAAATTTTTGTAGCTACGACTTTTACTTAGGACGTTTTTTCGTTTTGAGCGACGGTTTCCGAGATAGAAGGGAAAAACCGAAAACCGTTGTTAACAACGAAAAATTTGCAAAGCAACTCACTTAAAAACCATCATACCTCCTTAAGATTCGTAATCTAAATTGATTTGGCTCTTCATATGACCTTTTTGGACATCTTTAAAAAATTCCAAATTTATAGTTTTTTGGTTTAAAATCCTGGGACCCAAATTCAAAATTCATTGCAATCAATTCTTCGTCAAAAAAACAAGGGGGTTTACATTTAATTTTTTTTTTCTATGACAAAAATTACAGAAGTTATACAGGGTGGTCCAATTTTGGGGAAAAAATTAATACCAAAAAAACCGTAAAAATGACCTAAGTAAAAGTTGATTAAAATTGAGCGTAGAATCTATTAAAAGCCCAAAAACATGGGGTTCTCATTTAAAATAACGAAGTTGGCACCACTGTATACCAAAAACAAAATCTACCAAATGGAGTCAATTCCCCGTCCAAAAACAAGGGGGTTTACATTTTCTTTTTTTTTTTTTTCTAGGACGAAATCCTTTGCCGTAAAGTTTTTGTTTCTGTTTTCATGATTTTCTTCCTGCTTTACTAAAGCTCCCCTTTGCTTATTTTGTCTAAAAATTCTTGGAAAATAAAAATAGAACTCCCAAGTTCCTTCATGAATGGGCCTGCCTCAATACCTTCGGCTTCTTCGTTTCCGCCATATTTTAAAAGCTACAACGAAAAAAAAAGGGGTTAAGGAGAAAGAAAAAGAAGTCCAATTATTTAAAAACCATGTCTGAAGCCAAAGACAGTCTTGCCACAAATTACAGGTCTTTCTTTTTTTTCGACCTCTCGCCCTGAGGTTGGTAACTTGTTAAGTGTTAAAGAAAAACTTTTTTCACCGCAAAATTTTCTGAATAAAGGAAAAATCTTTATATTCTGAGGGGAAAAAAAACCTTGAATGATTCTTAGAATTTCTGATTTTTGGCCTAAGTCCATTTTTTTAATTTGAATTCTAGAAGGGCGCATTCAAATCTCCAGCCTTTGCTTAGGGATCAACATAAAAATTCAATGTTTTAGGTAAAATTTACTTTTTTAAAGAATAATAAATTGCAAATTATTATTGTAATACCTAAATATAAATTTTTAATCATAGTTTAGTAATTTACCTTGACGTAGAGGTTGACGACGGTGTTGTAAAGATGTGCGTCCATCACTAATAAAACTTAAAAAGTCACTACTATAAAAATTTTTCACCGGGGAAAAAAAGAGCGTTTTCCAACTTAAGGGGCTTCCGTTACGGGCGGAGGTTCGAGAAGAACTGAAGCTTGACATGAGTCTTAAGGTAGACAACGGCCGGAAGTCAACCACGGCCAGGGATTAACTTACAATCTGAAACTTTACTAGAATACCTATATAATTATTTCAATTTATAAACAAAAATGCAATTTATTTTTCAATATATACTGGGTGTAGATTACGAATCTGAAATAAATTACTTGTTTGAAGAGCTTCCAACAAAGTTTTGTTTTTTTCCAAAAATTTTCCGAGTTTTTTTTTTGTAAAAAAAAATTTTTTTTTAAATTTTCCGAGTTTCAATTTTTTTGATAAATTTTCCGATTTTCTTTCTTTTTTTTCAAAAATTTTTCGAAGTTCTTGTTTTCCCAAAAAAAAATTTGTTTTTTGAAAAATTTTCCGGGTTTTCTTTTTTAAATGAGCCATTTTTTAAAGTTCTATTTTTTCAAAAATTTTTTTAAGTGTCAAGGTAGAAATAATGGGCTCTTTCGCCTAGGGATGGGCCTCTCGTAATGGGTAGAAGAACGAAATTTCTCCCTACTAAAAAAAATAATAACAAAAAGTGGCAATTTTTTTACACGAAAAATTCTTAAAAAATATAAGGAGTAATTGATGAAAATTTGGTAAAAATCTGATTAACGGCTCGGCCGCAGCGAATTTTTTCAAATTTCAAACAGACATATCTCCGCCATTTTTTCGAAATTCAAAAATCGCCCTCGTTACATTCTTCTTCACCGGCTAAAGAAATTTGTGTGATTTGGTGAAAATCGGATGAAAATTGTGGCCGTAAAGTGTTCCGGAAAAAAAATGCTACGGCCGGACGGAACCACGTACAAAGTTGAGATCGGTAAAAATCAATATTCGATTTGACCCTCCGGGGTCTGGAAGACCCTTCCCCAAAAACCCGACGTCGTGGGTATCAATAACTTCTTTAAGGAAGTTAAAACCATAAATTGATTCGTAGGGTATTATTTTAAAGCAGTTTCGCCCACAGGAAGTGAAAAGAGGAAACGGAACCCCCTGAGTTTTATCCCCCAGCTTCCCCATTTTTTGTGTGTCTCCAACCCTAAAAGGGCGCCACCTCGCACTCTTTTTATAGTTAGAACATCGAAAGAAAAAAAAGACGTTGAAGACGCTTTGAATATTAATGAATATTGAAGAATTCAAGTCACGGCGAAGACTCCTGAATGCCAACAACTTCAAAAACAGACGACAAGAAAGGTTTCATTTGTTATAAAAGCTTTCTTTCCCATGGGGTTTAATTACAGGGGTAACAATTGCGACCTATATAACGTCAAATGAACGGCTATTAAATAAATATAAGCTCTTTTCTGCTCAACTCAATGGAAATACTGTGTCAAGTTATAAAATTTTCTTCGTAAAAAAACTTTTTTTGGATTTTCAGGCTCCAGCGGTTAAAACAACTATTTTACAAAACCTCTTAAGTGAAAAAAAAAAAACTTTCTGAATTTTAATTTTTTTAATAATAAAACACAAATGGGTACATAATATTGCTATAAAAACATAATAGATACTAAATTGATTTGATCAATACAGAACACAACGGCTTAACATTAACAATAAAAGCTATCTAAGGAAGAAAAAAATTATTGCACAAAAGGAACCAATTAAATTTCGTCATCTGAGAAGTTATCGATATAACAGAAGCTAAAACGAGCGCACTGTCGCTGAGGACGAGCGGAACCTCCGTGGCTGTCAGCCGAGTAGTTGATCGGAGAATCCGTCTCGTTTGCACCGACAACGTTTGAATAGCTTACACTTTGCGGGGAAGACGAATCTTTGAAAATTTGTCTCCTATAAAATTAATTTTAAAAAAGAATTCAAAATATAAATATTCCTTACTTCATTCTGTTCTTCTTCTTTTTTCTCTCCTCCAAATTGTTTGCTCTAAATATAAAATGGATTTATTCATAAGTAAATAACAAAATGTCCGTTATCATTTGAAGTTGTCACACCTGTTTTCTGTGACGTCATTTCATGGTTAATGCACAGTATAGGTTACACGATTGAGGTTAGGAACAAAAATAGTCCTTCAAGTTGCTTTATTTTTGCAAAAACACGAATTTGAGCTTCCTCTGGCGCAAAATATTTATTTTTTCTTACAAAAAAGATGGGGGAAAGTATTTTTAAACATAGGCTGTCTAAATTAAGAGGAATAATAATGAGTTAACAGCTTTCATTTTTAACTGACATCCTTCATATTAACTGTGGCGAATGTGAAAAAAGTGGGAAAAAATCCCTAGATTTATAAACTGGAATTAACCAATAGGAACACTTGTTTCATGTATGATTTATTGAGAATCTTAATTCTATAAACATAGAAACACAAGCATATTAGTGCATCTATGAAAAACTCATTCTGTTATTGACAAAACAATTTTTTGTTTTTAAATCTAAGGGTTAAACAGTAAAGTTTTAAGCTTGCACTCTAGAACTTTTTTTTCCAAAGCCATGCTAGGAAGCTCTCAAGTTTCTACTTAGTATACGTACCTTTTTATTCTTGACGTCCAGAGAGCCAAAATAGCAAATTTTCCAACAAAATTTAAGAAAATTTGGACTCACAATTGGGAATTAAATTTGTTTTAAAAAAAATTAAATTTAACTAATTTTTAATTTTATTATAAATACAAAGAAAAATAATTTGTCTTATACAGGAATAATTAAAATAAAAAAATTATTTATAGTCACCCTAAAATGACAAGACCGCTTCCAATTTTCGCATGTTATCATGCAAAGTAACTGTAAAAAAACATGAAATAAAAAAATAAATAACGAACTAAAATTTTAAGGAAAAAATATTTACAACTTGTGCTTGAGGGGAGGAAAAAAAACATTTTTGTGTGTTATATGAACAGTTAGTGATGAAATCCCGTAAACTACAGAAAAGCAATTTTTAATTTTTAAGATTGAATATTTTGTTTTAAAATGGGATGTTTCTAAAAATTTTGATTTAAAAAATTCATGCTTATTTTACCTTAGATCCCCAGGTGTTTGTAAAATAAAATGTTTTCATCGAGTGCATAATTTTCAAAAAGCGACGTTGATTAGCTTTTAAAATGAAAAGTTATGCAGCAACATGCAGCATCATGCATAAAATAGGTTTTAAAAAAATTACCCTGGCATAAATTCTGTATCGGAATTTCCATCTTCTTCTTCAAGAGCAGCATCGTCATCAACTGTTTAAAGAAATTTAGTAAAGGATTTTTGGACAAAAAATAGAAACAAACCAAGTTCTTTTTTCCTTCTTGTGTACGCTCTTTTGGATGTGACAGGAGGTTGGTCGGTTTCACCGTGAACCAAACTGCTTCTGTATAAAACTAAAGGCTGCCAATCTTCACCTCGGCTTGACGGCATCCCCATAGTGATTCTCCGGTCCAAATAATTCAAACTAAAAAAAAAATTAGACATTTTTTTTTATTCTTGATAATACTTACACCATGCGTTTATCTTGTTTTAGAAGTTTGTTTGTGAATTCTGTGAGAATTTCAAGGAATGGAAGGTTCGGAGGAGGACCAGTGGGGTCCTCGACGCAATCGCCAGGAGCGACCGCGAATAATATGCCTTCGCGGTGAAGGACTGTGATCGCTTCACGGTTTCTGACGGCATCTAGGCCGAAAGACAACGCAAAACGTTTCGCCAATTCTTTTAAGCTTGTGAAGTCCTCGATAGTCCTAGAAAGACGTATACCACGCATTCCCTGCTGCAGTTCTTTAAATAATGAAGTCAAAGCAGCCATCATAGTTCGAGCACAGTTCACTTTATTGATCTCTCTAGCTTTTCCAACTGTCGTCTTGATTATATCACCATAATCATTATAAGACTAAAAAGCATTTGATTAAAAAACATTAAGACTCATCATATTCTTACTTTCACATAATGTTTAAAAACATCAGCAGCACATGTCGTCGGGAGAATACTGTAGACGATGAGTTTGCAGTATGAAGCCAAAAAGTTTCTTCTTTTGTGCAACTCGGCAATTTTAGAATGCTCATCAAGCTCTTCTGTAAAATAAAAAAGTGAAAAACTTTCTAATACTATCCAAACTCAGGAGGTATCAAGCAATCGCTAAAAAAATTGGGAAAAAGTTATTTCTTCATCTATAAATCAAGTAAAAATGACTGAAATACTATAGAAAACAATCTTAAACTGTGTTTCTTGAGCAAAAAGCTATGGAAAATTCTTGAGGACCCAATAAAACTGGTGTTTCTTAACAGGGTTCCCAACAAAAACGCCCAAAAACCCAATCAAGTCGAATTTGACTTTATATTTACCATCTTCTTCATATGTAAAAACTGTGTGCTGGATAAAATCAATGAGCATGTTCTGAAAGTCTTTATCCGGCTCATAGACAAGCCCTCCCAATGCTGGATGGTTGTTTGTATACAGCTGGTTGCAGAAAACAACCAAAATGTCGCAAACGACTAAATACGCCTGAAAAAAAAGGCAAAGTTCAATTATTTAAAAAATTTCTTGTTGAAATACCTCTTCTTTGTAAACTTGACTATGTTGCTGTACAAGCATCATTTTCATAACATCCATGAATAATACAAGCCTCGATTTAGTTCGACAATCAAATCTTCAGTTGGGCCACCAGCATCAAGAACTTCTGAAATCCGATGGAGATCCCAAAGAACAGCAAAATAGCATGCAGATATTGAATATTTCACCGCCTAAAATATAAAGCCATATTAGATTTTTATGGATATTAAACTTACTTCTTCAGGTAAGGAAGTGACTCCATCTTTGGCTTCTTCAACATCCTTAAAAAGAGAGGCCCAAATCGACCAATTTCCGAGATTGTGGCATGAATAGAAAATTGAAACTTTCTTCAAACTATTGACAACATTGTAGGTTTCATCATCATCAGGTGTTTCTTCCTGTGGTATTCAAAATAAATAAAAGAACATCAATTTTTTATAAAATTACCCCTTCAATTAATGAATTCCATTCATCCATGGCTTCTTTATATTTATTGACGACAGAATCGATTAAAGCGCTTCTTTGTACATTGCACCGAGTAAAAATGGCGAATCCTTCAGTGCAGATGTACTCAAGAGTTTTGGCGCAAGTTTCAAGGACTTCGGTGTCGTGGTGTTTTTCAGTTATCGTTTGTATTTTTTTCAGTAGAAGGTCCAAATTCTGAAGAAAAATAAAGAATACGCTAAATTATGAATAACTTACAGCTTCTTGTCTTGATGATGTGTATATTTCGAGATCGAAATGTTGAGGGATGCTTAAAAGATTAGTGAGCTTGTCCGGATCTGCGCTGAATTTGTCCAAAAGAAGAGGAAGTGCAGCGATGAAATGTTCGGTCAGTTTTTGCTTGTCGTCTTGCACTTGTTTGATTTCCTTCACTGAAGGCATCTTTCGGTTTGGTCCTCTGCCGACAGGTGCGTCACCTGTTGCTGCTTGTTTGACGCAGCAAACCATTATTTCGATCAAAGACGTCTCTTGCCTATCATCCAATGCCTCCTCATTTGGACCAGGTTCTTCAATCAGCAAATCCGTCATGCATTCCCAATCTTTCATCATTGCATTGCTCTCAATCAGCGAATCCACAAGGTACGCACCATGCTCGTGTAACTAAAAAGTAAAGAAAACTGTCAAACGCTTCTTAAGGATGAAAACGCCCGAATATATAGTAAAAAGGGTGTTTCTGCAGCTCCTAGAGCAAAATACGGCGAGAAACAGGGTTCTCACACACCCAGTTAGATAACTTACACAATATTACCAACTTACCTCAGATTCGATAAAAAATTGAACAAGATCTCGTATCAAAGGGGTATTCGGCAAACGTTTTTTCCTCTTTTGGTCCTCTGTCCAGTAGCGACTTCTTCAGGGACGAAGAGTCGCTCGTTTAAAAACTCACCAGCAGCTTGAGCGACAGCACGATGGGAAGAATAAACAAGTTCATAAACATGTTCACAATCTTTGTCAGTCAAAATATCTCTGTGGTGCCTAAAATTTGTTTTATAAATAAAGAAGATTTTTGTTGTATTTTACTTTAAAATGCTGAT
Source organism: Orius insidiosus (assembly GCA_014119065.1). NCBI lineage: Eukaryota > Metazoa > Arthropoda > Insecta > Hemiptera > Anthocoridae > Orius > Orius insidiosus. The sequence continues at coordinate 21,360 of JACGAQ010000711.1, forward strand.
GACAAGACGGACGGCTTGTACGGCAACATCGTATTCTTTATCCAGCGTCATTGATACGATTCTATCTTTGAATTTGCTGGTGAACAACTCAAGTTTTCCTTTAAGTTCTTCAGAAGCATAAAGGGGCTGAAGAGCCTGCAAACATTTTAGACGGACTTCCCCAATTTTGTCGTGAAGGGTCCACCCAATGTATTTGAGGTAAGAATCATCCAGGAAGTTTTGATGGAATTTTTTCATCCAGACACCGATTTCAGCCATACATATGGCCCTGATTTCTGGTAAAGTGTCCCTAGAAAAATGAAATGGCGATCACATAAAATGGCCTCTTTTGTGACATTAAAATGCCCTTTTTTTGGCTAAATTTCATGAAAATCAATTTACCGATATCTGTGGACGAAGACGGATTTGAACATGTATGTAAGCATATTTTTGATTTCGTCCATGTTTTCTTCAAGTTCTTGACGTTTGATGAGAAGCGATTCTAATCGATCGCTGGCCCTTTTATCTCTCGCTTTTTGCCTTTCCGATTCATATTGACGTTGAGTATTGTCCAAATTGATCGAGACGACCAAAGCGACATCTACTAATGCAGTCATCAACTTCATCGCTGCCAGAGTCGCCGTATGTCTAAACGCTCTCACTTGAGAATCGGACAGACCGGTCAAAAGCGAAATTATATTGTCCATCAAATATTGATCGTATATGATCGAATATTGACACTGTTTGACCAGTTGGGCGACAAAATCGCAGAAATTCGTTCGAAACTTTTTCCACATCTGCCCACTCATTATCAACGGATATTCACCGCTTTCTTCATCGAACTCTTCAGTCATTTTACGGATGATCGCCGCATGTTCCATATTGGTCGCCATCGCTTGCGTTATTTTTCCTTTACAACCGGAAGCGTTGATGAAGAACTGCATAAGCGCAAGAAGTGCTGAATCGCGGTTTACTTTATAAGCTTCAATCCATTCATCAACAACAACCTAAAATCCATAAGTCAAAGAAAACATTCAACAATTTTTTTTTACTTGTAGCGAAGTTTTAGCCTGTTTTATAATAACATAAAGAGTACTATCTTCACCACTTTCTGCATAGCTTTTACGCCCAGGTCCACGTTTTCCTCTCCCTTTAGGAGGTGAGTCTTCAGTATATTTTTTTGTTGGAGCCGACGTCATTGGTGGAGGAGGAGGCTGATGTTGATCTACAATGATATTATAGAAACAAAAAAGGTAAAATAATTTATACTTCTTAGACGAGATCTTGTAATTCTGCCAGGCATTGGGGATTCCTCGAAAGCTCCATGAGCGTCTGTTGGCTCATAAGGTGTATCTTCACCTCCGCTACTTGGAGCGTCATAAATGGGATGGCTCATTGGTGTTCGGTGTCCAATATCATAATTGTCGTTATAAATATCGTTCATCCTATAACAATTTATCAACAGGCTCTGAAGTACAGCAAAATAAGCAGACTCTACCTGTTGTTTATTGGTGTTCCTGGGTCATTGTTATACCCCATGTAAGGAGTGTAGCTATCCTGCATATCATGATGATCAGCAGGTGTCATCGGAGTCATTGGATTTGTCGTATCATATTCTGGCGGAGGAGGCTCGTCCATCCGGATCCTCTTACCGATACTTCTATGCATCATTTTCTCGCCTAACAAAAAAAGAAACCATCAGAACTTTTATTTACCTCATGAAATTTTTACCTTTTTACTAACTTGTATTACGATCAAAATAGAAAATAGATCCAATTATTTTATAGGGTACACGGTAAAACTACATTTGACATATAAAATATCAATTTGAAAGTAAACAAACAAGACGCCGCGCCACCATGAAAATGTCGAGTGGCGAAAGATCAGTGTAGCCAACCAAGTCAGTGAAATTTCTCTCCGTGAGTTGACCAATCATCGATTAAACTTTTATATTTCTTACAATTCTTAGGCTTATTGAATCTATTTTCTCTTTAATTTTAAGTACGAAATTTCTCCCTTCTAAAAATAATGTTTTACATAAAAAATTCGTCAAAAATATAAGGAGTAAAAATCAGACCAACGGCCGCAGTGTCCCGGAAAAATGCTACGGACGGCCGGACGGCACTACTGACAAAGTTGAGATAGGTATAGATCCATAATCGATTTAACCCTACGAGTTCGGGAAGACCCTTCCAAAAAACCCGACTTGTAGGGTGTTTTTAGACAAAAGACAGGAGAAAACACCGAAAAAGTGGTGTTTTTAGACGAAAGACAGGAAAAACACCAAAAAATGGGTGTTAGTCAAAAGACAGGAGAAAACACCGAAAAAGTGGTGTTTTAGACAAAAGACAGGAAAAACACCGAAAAAGTGGTGTTTTTAGACAAAAGACAGGAAAAACACCGAAAAATGGGTGTTTGGTCAAAAGACAGGAGAAAACACCGAAAAAGTGGTGTTTTTAGACAAAAGACAGGAAAAACACCGAAAAATGGGTGTTTGGTCAAAAGACAACACCACTTTTTCGGTGTTTTTCCTGTCTTTTGACAAGGAAGTTATGATAAAGTAAACAACTATAAACATTTTACAATAACTATAAAGATTTTATTATTATTTATTATTATGTAAAAAAGACAAAATGAGTACATTTAAATTAAATTTTCTTGAAATGGGGTGAAAGGAGGGTAAAATTAAATCTCCAATATACAAACGACAAATATACCTACGAGTTCGGGAAGACCCTTCCAAAAAACCCGACTTGTAGGGTGTTTTTAGACAAAAGACAGGAGAAAACACCGAAAAAGTGGTGTTTTTAGACGAAAGACAGGAAAAACACCAAAAAATGGGTGTTAGTCAAAAGACAGGAGAAAACACCGAAAAAGTGGTGTTTTTAGACAAAAGACAGGAAAAACACCGAAAAAGTGGTGTTTTTAGACAAAAGACAGGAAAAACACCGAAAAATGGGTGTTTGGTCAAAAGACAGGAGAAAACACCGAAAAAGTGGTGTTTTTAGACAAAAGACAGGAACACATGGGTGTTTGGTCAAAAGACAACACCACTTTTTCGGTGTTTTCTCCTGTCTTTTGACAAGGAAGTTATGATAAAGTAAACAACTATAAACATTTTACAATAACTATAAAGATTTTATTATTATTTATTATTATTATGTAAAAAAGACAAAATGAGTACATTTAAATTAAATTTTCTTGAAATGGGGTGAAAGGAGGGTAAAATTAAATCTCCAATATACAAACAGCTACATAAAACATAAAAATAAAAAGATTTCATAATTCGTATTATGGAGGGATGGCGCGGAGCTTCGCGGAATCCAGTGCACCTATTCACAGCCTTATGAATCCCATAAACGAATATTTTTTACAAAAAAAATTACTCTATTATTTTTGAAAAGACAAAAGACGATCGAATCAAGAAACATACGGAAGTTATAAGTTATAATCTCATTTACGTGTGAGTCGTCGGACATAGAGGTCGAATTTTATTTTTTAATCGGGTTTAAAAAAAATTTAAATTATAAAAAAAAATTATAAATAAATTTAAAAAATATCTTCTGAATTTAAAACGGAAGAAAAATAATTTAGACGTTGAAGAAACAAGGCGACAGTGAACTGCGCGTGCGTATTTACCGTTAATTCCTACCCCTCTTTTTTTTTTGCCCCGTTTTCTAGAACGTTCCTCCATTTTGTTTAAGTGTAGGCATCGTTCACGTGAGGTTGTGTCTCCATAAGGTCACACAACCCACTTTTTCTTCTTTAAATCGTAGTTATTCCCAACCCCTAGTTTTACACCCAAAAAAATTAAAAAACACTAAAAACAAAAAAAAATCGTAAAATTATTAAATAATAAAAAAATCTTTTTTGTTTTTTGAAAAAAAGCCCGCGTGTGATCAACGTGCTCGGAATTTCGTTTTCTTGAATAAGCCAAGATGAATCAAGGACCAGGAGTACCGAACTACCCGATGGCATCTCTTTACGTCGGAGATTTACATTCCGATGTGACCGAGGCGGCCCTTTTTGAGAAATTTTCGACCGCTGGGCCCGTCCTCTCCATCCGGGTATGCAGGGACATGATCACCCGAAGATCTCTCGGTTATGCCTACGTCAACTTTCAGCAGCCTGCCGATGGTAATTTTTTTAAATTAAATTTCTTTTTTTAAAATCCTTGACTAACTCCAAGGTCTTGTCGACATTGAAGAAATCTGCAACTTTCTAATTACATAATTAATAAGGGTTTCAATATGCTTCCTCTAAATCTAATTATCTACTAATTAAATTTATTAATCAAATTTCTCAATATGGTGCAAAGAACCAGTCTGTTACTTGAAATGATGACGAAATGCCACGTGTTGACGTATCTTTCCCAGTGATGACGTCATTCAACTTTCTTTTTTTTCTCAAAGAGAACTTGTATTACCCTCCATGAATGGTTTATATGAGTTTATAGGTTTAGATACCGTAAAATTATAAATCAACCGATTTTCCAATTATAGGATTGAATTAATTTTTTTAAATTAAATTTTGATAGCAGGGAGAAATTTAGGCTTTTCTTGCCTTTTCCATATGGTCTAGTTAGAGGAGGACACTCATTTTTTCCGCCTTAAAATTTTTTTCATTTTTCAGAAGCTTTTATTTGAGTTGGGAAAATTTTGGCCGATCACGCTTGTTCCCTTTGGTGTGGCTAGGGGAGAACAATCATTTTTTTCTGCCTAGATACTTAAAAATTTTCAATTTTTTATTGTTGTGGGAAAAATTTGGGCTGCTCCATGTGACCTTGTGGCAGTGTTGCCAGATCGGGGTTTTTCCCCCTAAATTTGGTAGGATTTTAGGCTTTCGGGGGGTTTTTTAGGGGGAGAAGTAGTAGTTAAATTTTAGTTTTTTGTTGTTCTTGTTTACTATCTTATGGTGATTTATTAGTTTATTACCTTGCAAAGTGTATTTAAAACCTTTTTTAATAAAAGAAAACCTATCGCAATAATTTTTCTTCTCATTATACTTACTAAAAAAAAATTTAGGGGGAATAGTTGGAAATCTGGGGGGAAATAAAACCCTTATTTGGCAACACTGCCTTGTGGGGTCATTACTTCTCTCAGTTTTTTCTCTATCCTTTAATTTTGGCCTTTTTCATATTTCTCTATTAAATTTCGTAGATTACAAATCTGAAATAACAAATAAGGGTTCTCATTGAGACTTCTCAAATAACGAATTTGGTGTCGCTCTGGGACACCCTGTATACCAAGATGGGGGGGGGGGTGTTACATTTAACTTACTTTTCTAGGACTAAATGTACCTTAAATATAACCCTGTATATGGATGAATAGTTAGTTTGATGTTAACGGTTTTATTGTGTGCTTACAGCCGAGAGGGCGCTTGATACGATGAACTTTGACATGCTCAAAGGACGTCCGATCCGTATAATGTGGTCGCAGCGAGATCCATCCCTGCGTAAATCGGGAGTCGGAAACGTCTTCATTAAAAACCTCGACAAAAACATCGATAACAAAGCTATGTACGACACTTTCTCCGCTTTTGGGAACATCCTCAGTTGTAAAGTAGCCCAGGACGAAAACGGCGAGTCAAAAGGCTACGGTTTCGTCCACTTTGAAACGGAAGAAGCTGCCACTAAATCCATCGACAAAGTCAACGGGATGATGCTCAGCGGAAAAAAAGTAATTTTATATTTTATTTTCTCATATACATTTTGTTTAAAATAATTTTTCATCATCTTGAATTTTTTATTTTTTTTTATTTTTCTCCTACTTAAATGCCAAAGTCGATGTACCTAAATTTTAATGGACTTCTTTTCGCAGGTCTTCGTAGGTAGATTTGTTCCGGGCAAAGAACGCGAGAAGGAATTGGGAGAAAAAGCGAAACTTTTCACCAACGTTTATGTCAAAAACTTCGGAGAAGATTTCACCGAAGATATGCTCAAGGAGATGTTCGAAAAATATGGTGTTATCACCAGCCATACTGTGGGTAGCATCTTGATCAACATTCCCTTATTTAATTTTTTGTTTTTATAGATTGTGAACAAAGATAACAAGTCGAGAGGATTCGGATTCGTTGCTTTCGAAGATCCTGAAGCTGCTGAAAGAGCTTGCGATGAACTCAACGGCAAAGAAACACCCGAAGGAAAAGTAAGATATCAGCCAAGTTCAGGATTTTATAATAACTTTTTTTTAGCAACTGTATGTTGGAAGAGCACAAAAGAAAGCCGAACGTCAACAGGAATTAAAGAGGAAGTTCGAAATGCTCAAAATGGAAAGAATGAATAGGTATCAAGGTGTCAATTTGTATGTCAAGAACTTGGACGATTCAATTGACGATGAAAAATTGAGGAAGGAGTTTGGCCCATATGGTACTATCACCAGCGCGAAGGTTATGCTTGAAGACGGCCGCAGCAAAGGTTTCGGCTTCGTGTGCTTCTCTTCTCCTGAAGAAGCTACCAAAGCTGTGACTGAAATGAATGGTCGTATTGTAGGCACTAAGCCTCTTTATGTAGCGCTCGCTCAGCGCAAGGAAGACAGGAAAGCGCATTTGCATTCGCAGTACGTCCAGCGTCTTGCCAACATGAGAATGCAGCAGATGGGCCAGATATTCCAGCCTGGAACAACCGGTGGTTATTTCGTCCCGACCTTGCCTCAACCTCAAAGATTTTACGGACCAACCCAAATGGCCCACGTGAGACCGCAGACAAGATGGGCTGCACAACCACCTGTTAGACCAGCTAGCCAAGCCGCTCCTGCTGGATTCCCGAATATGCAAGGAGGACCGTTCAGAAACGCACCGCGAGCCCCAGCTGCCGGACAGGCCGTCGCCACAATGAGATCGTCTGCCATGACTGCTGCCGCTGCAGCTGCCGGAGGTGGAAGAGGAAATGCCGTCCCAGCCGGTGGAGTTCCCAGAGGTGCTGCGACCAACCCAGCTATGGTCAACCAGGGCCCAACTGCTGCACCGCCGCAAGGCCCACCGGTTTCCGTCTCCGCCCAAGGAAGAACGGCCAACTACAAATACACTTCCAACATGCGCAATCCTCCTCAGCCGATGGCTCAACAACAACCACCGCAAGCTCAACAAGCTGTGCACATCCAGGGCCAAGAACCGCTCACGACTGCCATGTTGACCGCTGCCGGCGCCCAAGAACAAAAGCAAATGCTCGGCGAACGTCTCTATCCGTTGATCAGAGTCATGCACGCCGACTTGGCCGGAAAAATCACCGGAATGTTGCTGGAAATCGACAACGCCGATCTTCTCCATCTTCTCGAGGACCACAGTTCTCTCAAGGCTAAAGTCGACGAAGCTGTTGCCGTATTACAAGCTCATCAAGCTTCCAACAAAACAACTGTACCCTCAGTGAAAAAAGAATAAGCCAACTAGAGGAACACTGAAAACATCCAGATTGACACCTCAAGCTTGATTTACTTTATTTTTTGTTTCCACCCTTTAGAGTATACCCTTTCCCCTTTACAAAAAAAAATGAAAAAGAAAAAAAATTACAAAAAAAAAATACAAAAGAAGAAAAAGTGAACGTTAAAATTGCCTTATTTGAAACCCAAAAAAAAAGAAAAAATTTACAAACAAAAAAAAAATTGAAAAAAAATTAAAACCAAAAACAAAAAAAAATTACAACTTAGAAATTAAGGTTTCTAATTGATTTTTCTTTTGTGGTTTCTTTTTTTTTTACGTTATATGCCCCTTTTTCACTTTTTTGTTTCACTTCAGATAAATTTCTCGTCTCCAATAAATTGTATTTCATTATTTTATTTCTTTATTCAACAGTTTATCATTTTTTTGTTCTTACTGTAGACTTGAAGTGAGAATTTTTTTTTGTACGTCCGTGTCGGCCAACATTCCAAAAACATTAGTTTTTCCAGACACACTTTCATTAGTTAATTACAAGAAAAATAAAAAATTCTCACTTCATGTGCATTTTCGTTATCTTTATATTGGTTTTTGGGGGCTATCAAAAATAAAAACAGAATAAAAATTATATTGTGTATTTTTTTTTCCCCCTTTCGCCAAATTAATGAAAAGTTCATAATGCATGATGATACATAATATGTAAACCCCCTTCAATGTCTTAGTAGGGTTGATTCGATATGGCCTTCCTTCCGATATTTTCCCAAATATCGAATGAACCGATATATCGGAAGGAAAATATCGGATGAACCGATGTATCGAAAGGATAATATTGATATTCCGATATATCGGAAGTATCGCAACAACCCTACACTGTTCCTTAGTCAGTGAGCAAGAAAGTAACGATAGCGATTTTTGAATTTCAAAAAATGGCGGAGATATGCACGTTGAAATTGTAAAAGCTGCGCTGTGGCTGAACCGTTGATCCGATTTTCACCAAATACTCCTTATATTTTTTAATAATTTTTGGTGTTACACTAAACAAAATTTTTTTGTTGGTTTTTTTAGTAGGGAGAAATTTGATGCTTCCACCGTTTGCGAGAGAGGCATCCCTTGGGCAGAAAGCCCATTATATCTACCTTGATACTGAAGAACTTGAAAAAAAACTTCCTTTTCCTTTATACTTCCCCTCTTTAATACTTCCCCCTCCTGTACGTTTACTTCTCTTTAAGGAAGTTTTCGTTGGAAGCTCTTCAAACTAGTATTTAGACATAGAAACCTTATTTTTAGAATTTTTTTATACAGTTTTTGCTGAAATCATAAAATAAAGACTAAGTTATGGTCTTTATTCTATGCTAAAATTCTGGTTTTAACAACTCCTAAAAAACCGATTGATTTGTCTCGAAAATAACCGTCGTTTACCCCGTGGATTTCGCTCAGAATTAATACCAAAATTTTACTTTTTTATATATATTAAAAAAATTGTAATTGGCAGAATATTTGTATACTGGGTGTCCCAGTGCGACAGCTCTCGGCGAACGAGGTAACCTGTTTGTGAACAGTTTTATAACCTTTTCAAAGTTGACACATGCGTTCGCTTTATGTTCTATGTTTTTTTACTCCTGAAATCCTTAGAAATTGAATATGAAAGTGAAAGTTTTGACGAGAAATCCTGATGTTTACTTAAGAGAAACTACTCGGGACTTACACAAAGGTATAAATTTTTTAGATATCTCTTCAGTTTATTATCTTTTTTCTTAGTTCCCAGGAATTTCGATCCTGCCCTCCATCCTTTTGAAACTCCCAGAGAATACACGAAAGCTCTAAATTCCGTTAAATTAAGCCGAGTTTTTGCCAAGCCGTTCGTCGGCCAGCTTGACGGGCATCGAGAAGGGATATCGGCTTTAAATAAACACTCTTTGAGTCTCTCCAAAGTCATCAGTGGTGATTACGATGGCGAAGTTCGAATATGGGATTTGCCGACGAGGAAATGCCTTCGTAAAGTTCAAGCACACGATGGAACCGTTCGTGGCGTTTCTTTTACAAAATCTGGCGACAAATTTATCACCATCGGCGATGATAAAACTCTCAAATACTGGAGCGTAGATTCATCCGACAATCTCCCTATTAACACCATCGTTTCTAAAGTACATCAAAACTTTTTTTCTTCTTTTATTTATTTGAATTTCAGACAATGCTGAGTGGGCTTTCATATAGTAACAGACAGAATAAATTTGCGACTTGCGGCGACGTCTGTCAAGTCTGGGATGAAACAAGAAACGAGCCATTAAATTCATTTCAATGGGGAGTCGACAGCGTCCATTGGATTGCTTACAACCCAATCGAAGACCACCTTCTCGGTAAATAGTTATTATGTAGATTAGTGATTCTCAACGGGGGGGGGGATACCGCCCCCCTGGGGGCACTGGGAAGTTGCTGTGGGGCGTTATGCAAAATTTGGGTGATAGGGGGAAATGGCTAAGTGGCCAGCCATGGAGGCGTTAGCGTGAGTCCTTTTTTTTAATTTAATTTTTATTAATGCGATAATTAACGCCGCCCGTTAAGTTAAGGGCCAAAACTTAACCGCCCGTTAAAAAATTTAACCGGCCCGTTAAAAAGTTAACCGGCCCGTTAAGTATAGGGCAAAAACTTAACCGGCCCGTTAAGTAAAGGGCAAAAACTTAACCGCCCGTTAAATAAATGGTAAAACTTTACCACCCGTTAAAAAATTTAACCGGCCCGTTAAGTAAAGGGTTAAAATTTAATTGCCAGTTAAAAAATTTAACCGGCCCGTTAAGTAAATGTCAAATACTTAACCGCCCGTTAAGTAAACGGCAAATACTTAACCGGCCCGTTAAGTAAACGGCAAATACTTAACCGGCCCGTTAAGTAAACGGCAAATACTTAACCGGCCCGTTAAGTAAACGGCAAAAATTTAACCACCTGTTAAAAAGTTAACAGGCCCGTTAAGTATAGGGTAAAAACTTAACCGGCCCGTTAAGTAAAGGGCTAAAACTTAACCGGCCCGTTAAGTAAAGGGCAAAAACTTAACCGCCCGTTAAATAAATGGTAAAACTTAACCGCCCGTTAAAAAATTTATCCAGCCCGTTAAGTAAAAGGTAAAAACTTAACCGCCAGTTAAAAATTTAACCGGCCCGTTAAGTAAAGGCAAAACTTAACCGCCCGTTAAAAAATTTAACCGGCCCGTTAAGTAATCGGCAAATACTTAACCGGCCCGTTAAGTAAACGGCAAATACTTAACCGGCCCGTTAAGTAAACGGCAAATACTTAACCGGCCCGTTAAGTAAACGGCAAATACTTAACCGGCCCGTTAAGTAAACGGCAAATACTTAACCGGCCCGTTAAGTAAACGGCAAATACTTAACCGGCCCGTTAAGTAAACGGCAAATACTTAACCGGCCCGTTAAGTAAACGGCAAATACTTAACCGGCCCGTTAAGTAAACGGCAAATACTTAACCGGCTCGTTAAGTAAAGGGGAAAAATTTAACCGGCCGTTTTTGGTCAAAAATAATTCTTTATTTTTAAAGGGACTTGCGCTGGTGATAGAAGCATAGTACTTTACGACACCCGATCTGCTGGGCCTGTTCGAAAGCTTACTCTTGCTATGAGATCAAATCAGCTCGCATGGAATCCAATGGAAGCTTATATCTACACAGTCGCCAACGAAGACTACAAGTATTTTACTTTTTAAATTAATTTTTTTTTTAATTATTTGTTTATTAGCTTATACACATTTGACACAAGAAAATTATCGACAGCCGTCGCCGTCCACAAAGGTCACATTGGTGCTGTGATCTCCGTCGATTATTCCCCGACTGGTTTAGAAATAGTCTCTGGAAGCTACGACAGGACACTCAGAATATTTGAAAGTGGAAAAGTAAATGTGTAAATTATAAATCTTTTAATATAATTTAATTCAGACTTTTTCGCGTGATGTATACCATACGAAAAGGATGCAAAGGATTACTAATACTGTTTGGAGTTCTGACGACAAATATAATTAATTCATCGGATGAGATGAATATTAGAATTTGGAAGGCTAGAGCGTCAGAAAAGCTTGGTGTGGTACGTATTTTAAAAACGTCTATATTTTGTTTAATACTTTTTTTAGCTGGTCCCACGTGAGAAAAATGCTCTTAAATACAGTGCGGCGTTGACCAAAAAGTTTGAAGCGTTCCCACAAATAAGAAGCATCGCTAAACACAGACATGTTCCAAGATATATACATAATGCTAGTACGCAAATGAGAGAGATGATGCTTAAGGAGAAAAGAAAGTATGTATTTGTTTGTTTTTTTTCGATATTTACGATTTTTTTTTTTGTTTTAGGGAGGCGAATAGGCGAAAACATTCTAAGCCTGGTTCAGTTCCACGAGTTTTTGATAAGAAAAAGCCCATTGTTGAAATACAGTAAACGTTTTATCATTATTTTTGTTTTATTTCCTGGGAAAACCTGGTGAGCAACATCAAATAAACATGTGGTACCTAGAAAAAAACTTCTAGGTGGATGCTAAATTTAGAATTCATAAGCAACAGTAGCAGAAAAACATCTTTTCAGATGATTTCCATTCGTTAAGAGTTTTTGCTTAATAGTCTCCCTAGTGATTAGAGTTGATTCGATATGGCCTTCCAAATCGGATAAAATATCGGAAGGAAAATCGGATGAACCGATATATCGGAAGAAAAATATCGGATGAACTGATATATCGGAAGGAAAATATCAGATGAACCGATATATCGGAAGGAAAATATCGGATGAACCGATATATCGGGAGGAAAATATCGGATGAACCGATATATCGGGAGGAAAATATCGGATGAACCGATATATCGGGAGGAAAATATCGGATGAACCGATATATCGGGAGGAAAATATCGGATGAACCGATATATCGGGAGGAAAATATCGGATGAACCGATATATCGGAAGGAAAATATTTGATGAACCGATATATCGGGAGGAAAATATCGGATGAACCGATATATCGGGAGGAAAATATCGGATGAACCGATATATCGGGAGGAAAATATCGGATGAACCGATATATCGGGAGGAAAATATCGGATGAACCGATATATCGGGAGGAAAATATCGGATGAACCGATATATCGGAAGGAAAATATCGGATGAACCGATATATCGGGAGGAAAATATCGGATGGGAAGGAAAATATCGGATGAACCGATATATCGGAAGGAAAATATCGGATGAACCGATATATCGGAAGGAAAATATCGGATGAACCGATATATCGGGAGGAAAATATCGGATGAACCGATATATCGGGAGGAAAATATCGGATGAACCGATATATCGGGAGGAAAATATCGGATGAACCGATATATCGGGAGGAAAATATCGGATGAACCGATATATCGGGAGGAAAATATCGGATGAACCGATATATCGGGAGGAAAATATCGGATGAACCGATATATCGGGAGGAAAATATCGGATGAACCGATATATCGGGAGGAAAATATCGGATGAACCGATATATCGGGAGGAAAATATCGGATGAACCGATATATCGGAAGGAAAATATTTGATGAACCGATATATCGGGAGGAAAATATCGGATGAACCGATATATCGGGAGGAAAATATCGGATGAACCGATATATCGGGAGGAAAATATCGGATGAACCGATATATCGGGAGGAAAATATCGGATGAACCGATATATCGGGAGGAAAATATCGGATGAACCGATATATCGGAAGGAAAATATCGGATGAACCGATATATCGGGAGGAAAATATCGGATGAACCGATATATCGGAAGGAAAATATCGGATGGGAAGGAAAATATCGGATGAACCGATATATCGGAAGGAAAATATCGGATGGGAAGGAAAATATCGGATGAACCGATATATCGGAAGGAAAATATCGGATGAACCGATATATCGGAAGGAAAATATCGGATGAACCGATATATCGGAAGGAAAATATCGGATGAACCGATATATCGGAAGGAAAATATCGGATGAACCGATATATCGGAAGGAAAATATCGGATGAACCGATATATCGGAAGGAAAATATCGGATGAACCGATATATCAAAAGGAAAATATCGGATGAACCGATATATCAAAAGGAAAATATCGGATGAACCGATATATCGGATGAACCGGTACATCGGAAGGAGAATATCACGATAATTCCGAAATATCGTGATATATCGCATCGGATGTTAACAGTTACCGTGTGTTGCCACATTTTTCTTTCGGATTCATTTCGTAAAAATATCGCGATATATCGGTAAGGAGTATCGTATTGGATAAAATATCGGAAGGAAAATACCGGATGAACCGATATATCGGAAGAAAAATATCGGAAGGAACCCTAGCTGGAAACCATGATTACAAGATCTTTAGGGCGAGAGCGACCCTTTTTACCCAGTTTTACTCAATTTTTGTTCAATGTATGGAGTTTTATGGAGTACCTCGTTTTCCACTGGGTAGTTTATCAACTCTGCTATTGCTATTAAGGGAAAAATGGCATAATGGCCAGCAAGTCGTTAAATCAGATGACTGATGAGCAGTCTTTAAATAGTCAGCTAAACCGTTATTTTTTGACTAGTCAATGTAACAACGCCCAAACTTTCTTCATATTGGCAGCTAGACTGCCATTGTCACCTTGCAGCCATGGGCAGTTAAAGTCAGCTGACGATACATAAATTTCACCAGAATTTTGGGAGACTTTCCAAGCAGCATGCTGGAAGCCCATAAATTCATTTATGAAAAGTGCCTCCAAAATTGTCGCTGTGCTTCCAGTTCCCTAGTTTAAAGCCCAATCAGAATAGCAACTCTTTTATTTAATTTCATAAAATGCGACTCTTCATTCATATATTAAGATACTTGTATTAAGTATTTAGATCATTGAAGTCTCAATTGGTTGGGATATTGTACAAAAGAATGCGTTAGTTTACTCAAGGTGTGGATCGTAGGGAGGAGAATCCCGGCGGCGGCCATTTTTGTTACCATGTTTTGATACCAAAACAAGTCACCCAACTTCCCATTCACCCCCGTAACCCGTTCCGTCTGCGTATTACTCGATTCGTCGCAACAACTCAATTTCTCCGTGTTTGTGTCACTTACCTTACGGCCGAATAGAAAAATCTCATAAAACCCTCATTTTTTTTTTTAATTTCTCCTTTTATATCGAAAACAATTTAAAATAAAATCCAGTGCCCAACCTTCAAAGGAAAACGGACATTTTATTTTACGTTTTTAAAACATTTCCAGTCGGATTTTAAGCAAGTAAGTAATTTTGTTTTATTTTTAAATGGTTTCTGAGTATTTTTTAAATGATTTCTTATACAAGAAATTAAGTTTTTAGCGTTTTTAAAGTCTTTGAAATGTTGGGTTTGGGAGAAAATGGCGCAGTCGGGAACTGAGCGCCCGATCCCCGGGCCCGAATCCCGCCTTCTCACTTTTCGCTTCTTTCCGACTTTTTTTATTTACACTTTTAATTTATTTATATATCATTATCTTAATTTTATATTTTATTTCTTTATTTAAAGGCTTAAAAATTTAATAATGTTATTTACTCATTTATACGGCCTAAAATAAGCTTTTTAACTTTTCCATTAATTTCTTTTAAGTAGAAAAACTTCAATACCTATTTCTTCTATTTTAAATTTAATGCATAATTTGTAAAGAAGTATTTTTCAAGACAATTTTAGACCCTCAGAAATTGCAGGTTTAGGTAGTATTTTTATATACAAGGTGTCACAACTAGTGTGAACCAGCAACTTTACAGCAAAGCATTTAGTACTGCTAAAAGAAGTGTAAACCCCCTTATTTTTTGGCTAGGAATCGGCTCCATTTGGTAGATTTTGGTATACAGGGTGTCCTTTTTGTGTAGGACTAAATGCCTTGCTGTAAAGTTGCTGGTCCACTCTAGTTGGAAGAATACCCTGTATATAAACTTGCAGGAACACCCTGTATATAAACTTGTTGGTCCACTCTAGTTGGAACACCCTGTATATAAACTTGCTGGCCCACCCTAGTCGGAACACCCTGTACATAAACTTGCTGGTCCACTCTAGTTGGAACACCCTGTATATAATCTTGTTGGAACACCCTTTGTATAAAATTGTTGGTCCACTCTAGTTGGAACACCCTGTATATAAACTTGTTGGTCCACTCTAGTTGGAACACCCTGTACATAAACTTGCTGGTCCACTCTAGTTGGAACACCCTGTATATAAACTTGTTGGAACACCCTGTATATCTTGTTGGAACACCCTGTGTATAAACTTGTTGGTCCACTCTAGTTGGAACACCCTATATATAAAATTGTTGGTCCACTCTAGTTGGAACACCCTGTATATAAACTTGTTGGTCCACTCTAGTTGGAACACCCTGTACATAAACTTGCTGGTCCACTCTAGTTGGAACACCCTGTATATAAACTTGTTGGAACACCCTGTATATCTTGTTGGAACACCCTGTGTATAAACTTGTTGGTCCACTCTAGTTGGAACACCCTATATAAAACTTGCTGGTCCACTCTAGTTGGAACATCTTGTATATAAACTTGTTGGCCCACTCAAGTCGGAAAACCCTGTGTATAAACTTGCTGGTCCACTCTAGTTGGAACACCCTGTTTATAAACTTGTTGGAACACCCTGTATATAATCTTGTTGGAACACCCTGTGTATAAACTTGCTGGTCCACTCTAGTTGGAACACCCTATATAGAAACTTGTTGGTCCACTCTAGTTGGAACACCCTGTATATAAACTTGTTGGAACACCCTGTATATAATCTTGTTGGAACACCCTGTATATAATCTTGTTGGAACACCCTGTGTATAAACTTGTTGGTCCACTCTAGTTGGAACACCCTGTATATAAACTTGTTGGTCCACTCTAGTTGGAACACCCTGTACATAAACTTGCTGGTCCACTCTAGTTGGAACATCCTGTATATAAACTTGTTGGAACACCCTGTGTATAAACTTGTTGGTCCACTCTAGTTGGAACACCCTATATAGAAACTTGTTGGTTCACTCGAGTTGGAACACCCTATATATAAACTTGCTAGTCCACTCTAGTTGGAACACCCTGTATATAATCTTTTTGGAACACCCTGTATATAATCTTGTTGGAACACCCTGTGTATAAACTTGTTGGTCCACTCTAGTTGGAACACCCTATATAGAAACTTGTTGGTCCACTCTAGTTGGAACACCCTATATAGAAACTTGTTGGTCCACTCTAGTTGGAACACCCTGTATATAAACTTGTTGGAACACCCTGTATATAATCTTGTTGGAACACCCTGTATATAATCTTGTTGGAACACCCTGTGTATAAACTTGTTGGTCCACTCTAGTTGGAACACCCTATATAGAAACTTGTTGGTCCACTCTAGTTGGAACACCCTATATAGAAACTTGTTGGTCCACTCTAGTTGGAACACCCTATATATAACTTGCTGGTCCACTCTAGTTGGAACACCCTGTATATAATCTTGTTGGAACACCCTGTATATAATCTTGTTGGAACACCCTGTGTATAAACTCGCTGGTCCACTCTAGTTGGAACATCTTGTATATAAACTTGTTGGAACATCCTGTATATAACCTTGTTGGAACACCCTGTATATTAACTTGTTGGCCCACTCAAGTCGGAAAGCCCTGTGTATAACCTTGCTGGTCCACTCTAGTTGGAACACCCTGTATATATACCTAGGTAGCAGTTTTCTTTTGATATTTAATCCCAGTAGTTCTTTTGGTAAAATATCAAATAACGCCTTTAAATCCATCTAAAATATGTTTTTTTTTTGTTTGTTTTTTAGATGTCAAGTTGGAATAGCTAAAATTAAAGTGGACAAGGGATTGAGAAATGGATTATTTCTGAATGCTGTTCATAATGTAATTAAGTTAAAGGTGACAGGAGCAATGCAGCTCCATAATAATGAAATAAAACGGAATTTCTAACCCGAAAGATCGATTTTAAAATAAATGATGAAAGAAGAAGAAACGACGGAGCAATGGCTCGAGTGGATATGCGAAGCGATCAAAAAGATCAGACATCAAAAACAGCGACCGTCGCTCGAAAGAGTGATCAACGCCATCAAGTTGCACACGCCATACACCGACAACGTCATAAACGCCCGTTTAGAGGATTTCGTCGAAAAAGGGCAGATCCTTAAGATACTAAATAAAGGAAAAGCCTCTTTTAAAGATCCTGGGACATCTCAAAACAGATTCGTTGTTATCGACAAAGAAACCGATCTTGTCAAACTAGTTGTGAAAGCGGTCAAAGATTTGGATGCCGGCGATGGAACTCAGTTCAAGCATATCGAAAAATATGTGCCGCAGTCCAATTGTCTGGATGTTAAGCCAGATGTTGATTTATCATCTTTACTTAAAGTGTCTTTAAAACGTGCTGTAGAACGTAATTTACTATTACAAGATGGGAAAACTTATAAAGCGTTACCGGATGACACCAAAAGTCTCAAGTCGCCAAAAACTCCCGTCGTCAAAAAAGTCAAACCGGAAGCCGAAAAAGTAGAAGTTATAACTTCTCCGAAAACACCAGGACGTAAGAAGAAAGTCAATGAAGAAACACCAAAGGTATTCACCATACGTTTCAATTTTTTTCTAATGCTTTTTGCAGAAAAGTGGACTTCCGATATGCAGCGAATGCCTGGGGACTGCTAAAAGAAATAAACTCGGAGCTGAAGAAGCTTTAAGTATTTGTAATGGCTGTGGTGCTAGCATTCATCCATCATGCGCTGCCAAAGGTGACCTCTTTACCGTCCTTATTTCCAAAGGGAACATCTGGCACTGCGAAGAATGCGCTACTTGTACTAAATGCCGATCTACAGACAAGGTATTTAAAATAACTTGTGCTTTTTTCTAAAATCTTTTTTAGGTTTGTATATGGAAATGTGGCGCTTGTGAAAGAGGTTACCATTTGGACTGTATGAGTCCTGCGGTCGATAAAAAATCAAAAACTCCTTGGAAATGCTATTATTGCGTGGAAGGGAAACCGGAGAAAAACAGTGACGCTGTGGCTTCTCATCTGAATACTCCGACTACTCCGATGACGTCTCCAAGGAAGCAGAAAAGCCTAAGAACTCAACAGTTGAGAAGTTTAAGGTATTATTAAGCGTTTTTGAGAGATGGTTTATTTATTTCTGTGTACAGCAAAGCTGCTCGAGCTATCGGGAAGAAAGCGCAGAAGCGTTCGTTGAGCATAGAAAGCAGTTCGGAAGATGGTAATGATGAACCCAACCAATCTCCCTCCTACCCAACGTCCTTCCATCCGCCGTCTGGGGGCCGGCGAATCGAAACCAGTGATACAATCTCGAAGGAAAAACAAAAGTTTTTCAGGTGCTCCGCATTTTATAAACGGTCGAATGCGAAAACAGAGAATAGGGAACCGGAAGCTCCGAAAATAAACGCGATCACACCGGTCACACCCCTCACACAATTCCCGCGTCACATCCCCCCGCTTAATCCAAACTCCTCCGAAACTCGAATGCCGTTCGGTTCCGACGACTCGGACGAACCGTGGGGCTTCGCGGCTGTTAAATTCGAGGCCGCGAAAGTCGGTAATGCGAAAGAAAAAGGGCACCGATGGAAGAAAGACGGCACTAAGCATAAGTCGCCGTCAAGCCTTGTCAAATCCGCGGTCAACTCAAAGATACACGGAATCGAACGGAAGAAGTTAATCGCGAAAGGTAGAGCCACACAACGCCTCACCGACGAATGGAGCCGAGAACGCCACAGTGACGGTAAGGATCTTTCACCGGCCCCCAAAAGCATCCTAACACCTCTCTTAACAACAACAAGGTATGGACCATTTTACAACAAGTCTTCTTTATTTTTGTAGGGATGCCACTTTTCAAAACATCTCCTACAATAATTTTATTTCGGCAACTAAAATTTTATTTTGCAGAATATTTCGGTGGCAACCCTACCAACGACGAAATCAATTTCAATTTTTTATATCCATCATCGCTTGTTGTTGCTACGAGAAAAATCCCAGCACCTCAGCCAGGCTCTTAACCTCTCAAATCCTAAATTAATTTGAAAAATTTAAATGCTTTTAAAGCCTGGCTCTCCTAATAACAAAAAGTGCACACTTAACACCATAATTTGGCCATTATCAATTTTTTTTTTCCGCTGTCATTAACTTTGGCCTAAACTTTCAAACAGGGTGTCCTTGATTCAGACCTTGCCAAAATTTGGCTTTATGCCATCTTCAGAAAAAATGTCAACACCAGGCTTAAAAGTGATATTTTGTAAATTTAACCTTTTATTTGTCATCAGTTTTCAGGCATCCATCGATTTGTAAGAACTTTTTTTAAATTTTTGTTTGAAATAATTGAAGACACCAGGTAAGGCGTAGTCATCCGGAGCATGAAAGTTCACTTCAGTTTTAGATTTTAGCACCCCTTTTGCCATAGTGTTTTTGTTCTTAAATTAAAAGATAATGGCCATGCATGATTTTTTTCCTTGGGTGTTAAGTTTGCATCAAGAAAAACAATTAAATATCTAAAATAAACCTTTTTTTATAGCTGCGGCAATAACGAGTATTATTTCAAACGAGTTACCTCCCGGAGTGACTCAAAAAGACTTGGAAACATTCAAGATCGCCCGAGAGAACGCATCCAAGGTATTTCATTTTTATTCTGCATGCTTTACTTTAAGCCCATTTCCAACATGTGTTAAATTAAATGAAAAGAAAGGTATTTTAATTTTTTTATTGAAACCTGAAATTTTTATTTTTATAGTTGACTAAACCAAATTTGGCATCGGCTGACCCTGATATTTCTGGATCGGGGACCCTCAGATGCCCCGCATCCATTGAATTTGGCCAACATCACATCCACACGTGGTATTCATCGCCTTTCCCCCAAGAATATGCCAGGTACTTTAATCTCTTTTTTTATTCATAAAGGCTATTGAATAAGGGTGTGTGGGATGATTCATCTCCACTAATTTAGAAAGAAATAAAGAAGTTGTGTTGTGTGCGATGTATTTTGATTCTGATGATATTTTTGATCAAATGTTGTGTCCCCCCCCCCCCCCCCCGGGTCTGAGGTGCTGTGTGTCGAAGATGCGTGTGCGGATGCTGGAACGCGAACTGTCGAGCTGTGACAAGGGATGGGCAATATATATCGGTGAGCGATATATATCGATATATTGGTGCCGATATATCGGTCTTTTGATATATATTGGAGGTTCCGATATATATTTGATATATTAGTTTTTTCCGATATATCGGGATGGTTTTTTTAATAACTATGACCGTCTGTTTCACGTCAATTTGGGTCAAAAATCACTACTTTATTTGGAATATAAATGCATATTTTGAACGTCAGTGCATAAATTTTGCATGAACTCAAATATTAAAAAATAGTCAAATGCGACATTTTTGACCAAAAATCGCCTTTTTTAAAGGAATTTTTGACCAAAAATCGCCTTTTTTAGAGGAATTTTTGACCAAAAATCGTCTTTTTTAGGCATTTTTGGCCAAAAATCACCTTGCGTTTTTGACCAAAAATCGCCTTTTTTTAAGGCATTTTTGACCGAAAAACGCCTTTTTTTAAGGCATTTTTGACCGAAAAACGCCTTTTTTTTAAGGCATTTTTGACCAAAAAACTCCTTTTTTTAAGGCATTTTTGACCATAAATCACCTTTCAGTCTTCTTTATAAAGGCATTTTTTACCAAAATCGCCCTTTTAAGGCAGCCTTTTTAGGGCATTTTAACCAAAATTGCCTTTTAAGGGCATTTTTGACCAAAATTGCCTTTTTTAGGGCATTTTTGACCAAAATTGCCTTAAAATTGCCTTTTTTAAGGGCATTTGACCAAATTTGCCTTTTTTAAGGGCATTTTTGACCAAAATTGCCTTTTTTAAGGGCATTTTTGACCAAAATTGCCTTTTTTAGGGCATTTTGACCAAATATTTTTTTTAGCGCATCAAAGTCCAGCATCCGTACACGCATCTTCACATGCATCATTGCTAGACACACAGCCCTTCTTTTCTCCGTAGGGGGGTGTTGTGGGTACATATCATCGCGTTAATTCTAACACCGGACAAGTCATTTTTCCAAGGTTTTCAGCAGAGCCAAAATACGGATTAATTTCTCATTTGAATCAATGCATTACCTGTTGGCAATCGTGAACTACGCGTTTTCTGTTGATTATAGGGTTAAACTGTCAACGGAATTCGATCCACCCCAAACTTTACCATCAGAAACAATGGCTAACTCAAAACTGACAAAAAATGACTTGTCCGGTGTTAGAATTAACGCGATATCATCGCGTTGGTGATGATATCATCATCTGAGTCAAATAAATCACATCACACAACACATTTCTTTCTATAAATTTTAAATTGTTGGTGATGAATCATCCAACAGGTGCATTTTGGCCCTTTCTCTGATTGGCCGAAAGAATTGAAGATTCAGCTTTTTGATCTGAAAATGTCAGTTCTTATTCACAAAAAGAGGTTTCTTCTGGAACTTTTTTCTCCTTATACAATTTTGTAATTTACATTCCAAATTTAGGCTCGGCAAACTATTCCTGTGTGAATACTGCTTAAAATACACAAAAAGTAAGGCTGTCTTAAAGCGGCATCTACATAAGTGTACATGGAGGCATCCACCTGGAACTGAAATTTACAGACATGATAATTTGTCTGTTTTTGAGGTAATAACAAATTTTATAAAATAAAAATTTAAATAATTTTTCTTTAGGTGGATGGCAACGTAGCTAAATTTTATTGTCAAAATTTGTGCCTTTTGGCGAAGCTCTTTCTGGACCATAAAACTCTTTATTATGATGTCGAACCTTTTCTATTTTATGTATTGACTAAAAACGATGAACAGGTTTGTAATTTACAATTTATTTTTACAAAATCTAATGTTTTTTTCGCAGGGTTTCCACTTAGTTGGATATTTTTCAAAAGAGAAACATTGTTTGCAAAAATATAATGTTTCGTGTATAATGACGCTTCCTCATTATCAAAGACAGGGTTTTGGAAGGTTCCTCATTGATTTTAGTAAGTAAATTTTTTTAAGTGAAAAAATTTAATTGTCATTTTTAAAGGTTATTTATTGTCGAAGCAAGAAGGGCAGCCTGGTACGCCGGAGAAACCTTTATCGGATCTCGGACGAGTTTCTTATCATGCTTATTGGAAATCGGTCATTCTCGAATATCTCAACGAACATCGAGATGAAGACTTTTCGATCAAAGAGCTCTGCAAAGAATCTGGCGTGAAAGCGCAGGATATTGCGGAGATGCTTCAAATAATGGGGATGATAAGGCCATCGAAAATCGAAGAAGGCCATGAAAGCTGTAAAGTCGTCCTTGCTGTCGATTGGTCTCTTGTGGACGCCCATGCTGAAAAAGTGAAGAAAAGCATACGCATCAAAATAGAACCTGAATGTCTTCGGTGGACTCCATTAATTCCAACTCTTGTCAATCCATACAAAATTATTGTAAGTTTCTCCTTTTTTTTTCTTTCTGTAAATCAATCATTTTGTTTAGAACTCAGAAAATGAAGATGAAGAAGAAGATAAAGCAGATTCAGAAGAAGAAGACACCAAAGTGGATGTCGAAGAAGTTGAAAGTAAACCTCAAAAGTCTGAAAAAGTTGAACTTAAAACTCCCAAGGTCGAAAGTAAATCTCCAAAATCAGAAAAAATCGAGAGTAAAACTCCGAAGATTCAATTGGAACCTAAAAAAGAAAAAATCGAGAGTAAAACTTCTAAAGTTGAAAAAGAAGATGACTTTGTTTCAACGCCTGAAGTAAAAACGCCCAAATCGACCCGAGTTAAACAAAGTTTATTACCGGCATTGTTTAAAAAGCAGAAAGAAATGGCCGAAGTTTCGAAAGTTCAAACCGATGAGCCTTTGAGCGAAAAAAGAAGGCGAGGAACCAAGAAAAAGTACACCGAAATCGATGAAGATGACGATGAAACTTCTGAATCCCAAGCAGAAATTCTTCCAGAGAAAAAGAGGAAGAAAACCATTGAACCGTCTCCCCTCATCAAGCCTAGTCGCCTTAAAATTCCTGAGACTCCCATCACTCCCATGGAAACTGCTGAAACGGTAAATTAGGAAAAACAATACATAATAAGCTAATACTCTTTTACAGCCTGAAACTGTCAATGGAAGAAGAACTCGTCGGCCACGAATGACAGATACAAAAGAAGGTAATTTAGTGATCTACTCATTAATTTTGATAATAATTTTTTTATAGAAGAAAAAGAAGAAGAAGAAGAACCTGAAGACAAGACACCAAAACTTTCTCGAAGACAGATAGCTGCCAGAGAACGATGGGCTAAAAAGAAGCAGAAAGTAGTTGAGGAAGAAACAAACGAAGATCAAAATGAAGAACCAGAAGAGGAAACGTATGTTTTTTCTTTACTTCTCTTTTTTAAATTATTTTTTTATTTTAGTCCTGCTAAAAATACAAGGAAGAAGCCTAAACGTGAAATGAAGGAAGAGGTGGAAGATGAAGATGTTGAAACACCGAAGAAAGAGATGAGAAAGACCAAAAAGAAAGAATTGCCGAAAGAAAAAGTTGTTAAAAGAACTAAGAAAGTTGAGACTGACTCGAGGGTGAGAAGTCTGATGAAATTGAAAGTCGGATTTCAAAGAGGAAGAGCTTAAGAGGGGCTTCAAAAGTTGAGGAAGTGGAAAGAAGGAGAGGACGTTCGAGACAGGCGAAAATCAAAAAAGAGGTTCCGACTAGGAAATCGCTTCGTGTTATGGCTGACGATACGGATGCTCAGAGTAGCGAAGTCGACGATGATGCTCAGCCTGAGACTCCTCCACGACCCCGCTCAGCCAGCATCTCTGCTCCCTCATCGGATGAAGACGCCGAACCTCAAAAGCCGAAACTTGAAGAAGAGTCCATCAACAACATTGATAACAACGACGATTCTCTACCACCTCCCATTCTTCCTCCTGCTGTGTCCGAAAAAGAACAACATGAAAAAGAAGAAGAAGAAAGGAAAATGAAGGAGGAAGAGCTTCAAAAGAAAGAAGAAGAAATGAAGAAAATAGAAGAGGAAAAGAAAAAAAGGAAGAGGAGGAAAAGAGGAAAAAAGAAGAAGAGGAATTGAGAAAGAAACAAGAAGAAGAACTGCGTAGGAAAGAAGAAGAGGAATTAGCACGAAAGAAACAGGAAGAAGAATTAATTAGGATTAAACAAGAAGAAATGAGGCGTGAAGAAGAACTGAAGCGAAAGCAGGAAGAAGAAATGAGGCTCAAAGAGGAAGAAGAAAAGAAAAGAAAAGAAGAAGAACGAAGAATACAAGAAGAAGAAAACCGAAAAAAGATAGAGGAAGAAATGAGAAAGAAAGAAGAGTTAAGACTCAAAGAGGAAGAGAAAGAAAAAACAAGAAGAAGAGCGTAGGAAAAGAGAGGAAGAGGAATTTCTAAGAAGGAAAAAAGAGGAAGAGGAAAGGCAAAGAATGGAAGAAGAGATGCGTCGAAAAGAAGCAGAAGAAAGAAACGAATTGAAGATGAAGAACGAAGGAGAAGAGAGATGATGAACGAAGGAAAAGGGAAGATGAGGAGAGACGAAAAAGAGAGGATGAAGAACGTAGAAAAAGAGAGGAAGAAGCTCGGAAAAAGGAGATGCTCAAAATGCCTTCTTCCATATCCGTGCCAATACCGAACTACCCGATGCCGCAGTCTGCACCTTTACTTCATCCCGTCGGCCCTCCCTTGATACACCACCCTCCTCTTCTCCACCCCGTCAAAAGCGAGCTGAAGCCTGAAGAGTACGACATCACAAAATCTCTCAAGAAAGACGAAAAGATCGATAAAGAAAAAGGTTTCTCAGAAGTCAAAAAGCCAATGGAAGTCGATTTAACAGAAGACAGCCGCTCTCCTGCTACAAAAGACGACAGTCATGACAAAATATGAAAAAGGCACAAAAGCCATATGACCCAAAACATCCTTATCCGCCTCCGGTGAAGGATAAAAAAGAGAAAAAACATGAAGAACATAAGAGGGAAGAGTTAAAACCCAAAGTCCCTGTATACAACGAACATCCGAATCCTGTTCATCCTATGTATACTGGCTGTGGTGAAATGGATGTCAATATGATGGAGTCACAATCCAATGAGATGTTGGAACAACAGAGGCTGCAGCAGCAATACAGCGATTGTGCTCAACAAAGTCTGCTACACCATCATCATCTGACACCATCACCGCATATGAATATGGTTTATCAACAGCAGAGAAAACAAGTCGCTCGTTCTTCAGGATCGAATAACCAGCGTCATCATCATCCGTCCCCTCCATCTCATTACCATCAAAGTCCAAATTATATAATGCCACAGAACAGCCCTTACGTTAGTGTTTTAAGCCATCGTGTTCAGAATCCTCAACGTATTTCTCCATCTTGTTCGGTTTCATCGCCGAATTTATACTTTCAGCAGCAGAACTCGCCCAACTCTTTGGTTCAGCTGCAAAAACTGACGAATGGTTTGGAGTCGATACCTGGGCACGGTACGCCTCCGCCGCGGGTCGATTTGACCCCTCCGCCAAACCATTCGACTCCGCCGAATCCTTACAAATACCAGTACCAAAGGCACATCTCGCCTGCCCCTCAGCGTCCACACAATATGCTCCAGTACAATACTTTCAACAACTACTCCAGACAGCAGTCTCCATCTGTCGCGGGCTACATCGCCAACAGCGCCTCTTTTATAAACCAAGCGCAGCTTCCGATGCAGATGATGCAGTCGCAGTATCCTCAAGACCCTCAGCAAAACTCGATGTATCCAAACGTCGCTTACGGATACCACATCAACGGCCCGTTAATGCAACCACTCAACGGCACCATGAGACGATGAAATCTACTTAAAAAAAAGACTTGTAAATAAATTGTTGTGCATTTGTATAAAATTTTAGAATAGTCATTTTATGTTAATTATACTTTTTTTAAAATATTTATTTCACTTTTTTATTGTTCATTTTGTAAATATCACGTAGTTTGTTACACTTAAAAGTTATCATATCAACCTTTAAGGTACGACATAAAGTCAAATTCTTTGGCTTAAACTTTTTTTTTTAATACTCGGTTTTGTTATTTACAAGTACCTGTGATATTTTAATGTAGATCTACTTATTTTTAGTTCTTTTCAATTTGTTTATTCCACCTTAAAAGTATTTAAAAGTTTCATTTTTGCAAAAACTCTTAATGTAACTGAAAAGTTTATGAAAAAAGCTGTATAAACGCTAAACTAAACAATAAAAAAATACTGTGAATATTAACCTTTTGGCTTTCTTATTGATTTAGGGCTACCCAGTATTATAAAAGAAAGAAGAATGATAATATTCAATTTTTTATTCACAAAATACATGGTTTTATATAAAAATATACATATTTTTAAACAGGTACAAAGCTCTGCTTTGATTTGAGGTTGGAATATGTGACCAGCTGGGTGTAATGGTGTATGAAACTAGATTTTCGCATCTGAACAAACATTTGCAATGCTAAAATATACCAAGAAAATTATAATTTTAACTGTTTTGCTTTATTTTTTCAAATTGATGATGACGGAGTTTTGAACAAAAAAAAGGGGGTTGATCTTTTGCATTCAATAAGATCTGAAGCCTTTTCAACATATCGAAGCTCTGCTCCTAAAGTGCAAGCCCCAGTGCTGCAGTACCGACCGGAGAGCTTGAGGCTGAGCAGAATGTAGAGGAGCTTGGATGTTGAAGCTGAGAAGATCTTAAAGTTTGAACGTTCTTCAAAAATCCCGTTTCAATTGTCACATCCCATTTATCGAACTCCAAATGCTATAATCTGTCAAGGGCGCAAACGAAGAATGCTTAAGAACTTCATTTGCAGTAGCGCCCAATGGAATTGACAATGATAGAGCATTGCTTGAATTCTGCGCTAATGACATTTGAGAAGCATGTTTTGAAATTTCTTTAGGATCCAAGTTGATACGTTTGAAATCGTCTGAGACTCTTGGTACTTCCAGTTTAGACTGTTTCAATACATCCATTATTGTTTCCACATCGAGGTCCATAGCGTCGCCCAATTTTACGACTTCAAATAATCCGATGATGAAGATGCCGGATAAAAGGTGGAGGCAGTGGCTCATTTTACAGCCGCTTCCCACCTCTCCGAGGTAATAACTGCATTTAGCGACAGCTTTGAAACATGAAAGGCATTGACGATAGAGCTCTTGGTCACCTCCCGAAAGAATCATAATCATTCCATCTTCTGCCTCATTGAGACATCCAAAGATTTGAGCTTCTAAATATCTCCCGCGTTTACTGTTAATGAGATCAGAGAAAATTTCTGAAGTTTTTATGTCAATCGGAGTCATCTCGACATACGATTTCTTTCCATCGATGCCCAAATGAGCACCACGTTTCCCTAAAAGCATCTCTTTTGCTTTAGATATGTCTGAAAAACATGAAAAAGTTATATCAGATTTGCAGACTACATCTTGAGGCGATTCACCGCATTCGGCTCCGATTGAGAAGAAAGGTTCCATTTTATTCAGATCTTCGTCAAATATCGTCACTTTGTGTTTGAATGCAGAAGATTTTTCACCATCGCACATCCCATTTGACCGAGTCCAAGGAAACCGAATCTTAACTGCGAAGGTTCGATATTTTTTAGAGAAAGAAAAGGTGAAACTTTAGATAAGCTTACAGATGTAGAATCCGCAGGTTCTCTTTTAGATTTTTTAGTTCTTCTTTCTTCATTTTCAGAAAGCCTTTTCTGAGCCTCGACAACTTCAGAGTTATCTTCACTTTCTTCACTCCGAAAATCTCCAGGATAAAATCGAGATTTAATTCCCCATTTATGAACATGACGAATGGCCTTGCATCCTTCTACATACTTTTCTCTGTAACTCATCGGGTATTTTTTGGACAAAACGGCCTTATTTGGATTGTATGCCTCTATGTGATTTATATCAACCCAATACCAATCTTTTGATCCGAAATTGAAGACCCAAAGCGAAGGTTTTCTCGGTTCTTCGCCAGCGTTTTCACCAGGATTCATCACAATTCCTGGCCAAGGAGGAAATCCTCGAACTTTCGTCCAAACCAAATCACCAACTTTAAACATTTTTCTCTATGAGAAAGCACATTAAATAAGCAATAATGTCTTTATGATATAAACTTTAATGAATTATCTGTTTTTGTTTATTTGTCAATTTATCACTGTTTATTAGAAAAGGGTTGCCAACGTTCGATTATTTCCCTATAACGGGCGTCTTTGGCGGGCTTTCTATCGACTGCGCGGCAACCAATAGCAATCCAGCGCGCTATTATGCTAACTTGTTCATCCAAGCAAGCATAGCAATTTAGTCAGAAAAAAGGAAAATGTAAACCCCGCCTATTTTTGGATAAGGAATCGGCTCCATTTGGTAAATTTTTTTTTTGATATACAGGGTGGCGCAGAGGTGCCAACTTCGTTTTTTAAATGGGAACCTTATATTTTTCAACGATTTACGCTCACTTTTAAGCAACTTTTACTTAGGTTATTTTTTCGATTGGAGAACCACCGTTCTATAATTCTCGTCCTACCAAAAAAAGTTATATGTAGCCCCCCCCCCCCCCCCGTTTTTTGCAGATGAATTGAATCCAATTAACGAATTTTGATTTTTGTGTACAGGATGTCCCACAGTCGTTACTTTGGATGAGAACCCCCCCCCCCCTTTTTTTTTAATTAAACTACGCAAAATTTCAAGTTGATTTGACTATCCATAGACAACTTTAAATCCAGTTTTTAGACCTAAAAAAAGCCAAGATCAAGTTACCCATGAATTCACCAGGAAGAGGATAAGAAATAACATAAAGTATTTTTATTATACAATATATATTTTGAAGAAAGAACCAAAAACATAATGAAATTTGATAGAAAAAATGGTACAACAAAAAGTCAAGATTTCAACAAGATCATCCTTTTTTTTCTTGAATACAAATTAATATTCTGATTCCAATTTAATAATCTTATCAACTGAAAAATAAAAAATAAATGAAAAACTAAAACTAAACGTGTACCCCATATAACTTCACACCCTGAGTTTGAGGGTTTGAAATTTTTTAACAAAATAAAATAGGTACTAGACCTTTTGACAATAAAAAAAAATTGATTACATAAATCAGGCTGGGAAAAAAAACCTTCCTATAAAGTGATTGTACTTTGTACTCATTATAAAATTGCAAATTTCATCAAGTTTATTATATAAAATGGTTAAGGTTATCACTTTATAGGAAGTCAATGGTTTTAATATTAAAAACGGGTACCAATGAAGACAGAGGAACAATCATGTTCTCCGTAGCCGAGTCGGCAAGCGTGTTTGAAGGTCTCATTGGCGGCAGCTGCTAAAGGAACAGAAGTCGTGTAGGTATCGCTCGATCTCAAAACCAAAGACATATCTTTCTGCATGAGTTGGAGCGACTGGTCAGGACTGAATTCCGATGAGTCGATCTTTCTCAGTTTATCCGAGATAAAATCGTTGGTCAGTCTGGAGATTTCGATGACCTCTTTGACGTCTTTTAGCGTGAGGCCCATTTTATCGCCAAACGTAAGCGCTTCGGCGAGTCCAGCGAGATAAACGCCAGACATTAGTTGAAGGCAGTGGTTCATTTTGCATCCCATACCTACAGGCCCGAAGAAATACGATACTCGGCCGATGGCTTCAAAGCAGGAATGGCACTGATCGTAAAGTCCTCTATCACCAGCGGTAAGAATCAAAAGAGTTCCTTTTATCGCTTGTTCCTTTCCACCATGAATTTGCGCCTCCAGGTACTTTCCACCTTTTTGAATAATAGCTTCGGAGAAAATCCGAGAAGTTTCAGAATCGATTGATGTCATCTCGACGTAGCATTTATCAGTTTTAATTTCGCTCAATGCGCCACAGTTACCGAACAGTAGGTCTTTGGCGACTTTGGTGTCGGAGACGCATGAAAAAGTGATATCAGATTCGGCGACGACGTCTGATGGTGTCTGTCCGAACTTAGCACCGATGTTCAAGAATGGGTCGACTTTTTCGGATGATCGGTTCCAGATTGTCACTTGATGTTTGGAATGAAGAAGATTCTTGACGATCGCAGATCCCATATTACCGAGCCCCAGAAAACCGAATCTTAATTCAGAAGGTTTGATTTTTTTATCCAAAAGAACCTCAGAGACAGTCTCTAAGTCAAGAGTGACGCCTTCCGTTTTAGTTAAAGGCGGCGGCCTCCTTTCAATCAGAGCTGCCGATGTTGTGATTCGTTTGGTAATCGGACTTTTGAAATCCGAAAATCCTGTTGTACTCCATCCTGTTGTCGTGTCCGCATCATGATGTTGAGTCCTGCTCTTTTCCTTCTTTTTAGGCTTCGGAGTCTTCTTCACCTCAGCATCCGAGCTTTCATCAGAATCTTGATCGATAGTAGACTTCCTTTTGGCGCTCGTCTTCGCTTTTTTGGCCGTTTCTTCAGGTTCCGAGCTTTCCACGGAAGCAGCCCTTTTGGCAGAAGTTTTAGGGGTTTTCGTCTTTTTCGCTGTACTTTTCGCTTTCGGTGAGGAAGGATCATCAGCTTTCGGGGTCGAAGGGTCCTCGATTAGCCGATCAAACTCGGTCACTTCTCCATTATTAGGATGAAAAAGAGAAGCTTCGCCCTTATTGTAAACATCCTGTATAGCTTCACAGGCCTCTTTAAGCCCTTTAGGATTTTTTTTATTGAGTTCTAAAGATTCATTATCATACTTTTTTAAACTCGGGATATCTATCCAACTGTAGTTCCTCGTCCCGAAAAAATAAATCCAATGAGAAGGCTTCTTTGGCTTGTTGACCGCTTCTTCACTCGGTTCTGTTATCATTCCCGGCCACGGAGGAAATCCACGCATTTTCGCCCAAACTAAATCCCCGATTTTATACGACATTTTTCAAGTTTAGAAATAAACACAAATAAAAAGGAAGAAAAACTTAATACACACAGAAAGCGTCGTACGACCGGCGAAATTAGATCGTTGAAAAACGGAAAAGGCAACAATGGCGTCTCACACAACTCACGTTTGAAGCGTCGATTTCATTCGTAGAGGGAGTCGCCATTTACCGTTAACGGTATTCTGATCCTTAGGAACTGTTCTTCGAGAAGCAAGAGATCACAAAAACAATAAATTCTTCAACAGTCAGTAGACAGTTATTATTAAAATAATATCATTTAAAAAAATGCTTTGATCAACAAGCAATGCGATATCAGTTTGTAAAAAGGATGAAGAAACAAAGAAGAAAGAACTGCTGCCGTTAGTAGCTGATACAAATGGCGCCCCTTCAAAAAAGGAGATAGCATCTACATTATTTTACCGCCACCCAATTTCTCTGAGCATCTGTGCTTTCTAAATCAACCTTTTTGAAAAATGAAATGAAGTTATGTATAAAAATTACGTTTGACGATTGTCCCTTCAAAGTATCAGCAGGCACTGGAAATACTTTTTCTTTGGATTTAACTATTTTCTCGACAACCATCAAAATTAGAAAAAAATTATTAAATGGCAAAATATTGTATTTTTAAATAATTATTACAAAAAGGCTTACAAACTATTTACACTGGAATTGGCCCATTGCGCTACATCAGTTGGTAGACCTTGGAATCCAAAAATTGCTTCTTTGATTTCTTGAGAGGTCACCAGCAATGAATAAAGTTGATATTCTTTCTTGCAATTTTTACCTTGACTCAACGGTATAATAACTTCAATATCCTAAAAAAAATGTTAAGCAATTCGCATTTTCTTTAGTACTTACTTTTAATCTTTCAAAAGCTTTGAATAATATCGGTCTGGGGGTGACAACAGAATAATTACGAGAGGCGAATTTTAAATATTGTTTAAGGACCATTTCAAAGTTAAATGGTTCTCGATCATAAATTTCATGATGATGAGAAGCAGCGATTACCTAAAAAATTTTATATAAATAAATAAAATATAAAAAAACTTACCACACAAAATTCAAGGACTGACAAATCTTTCAGAAGTTCAACTTTTTTATTGGTCCCCAAACTTAGTAAGACTTGTTCGAACATTTCAGTTGTTAAACAAGGGGAAGTTTCAGTAATTTTGCTTATTAGTAATAGCTTTAAAAAATGAAATTATAAAATAAGATTAAAAATATGGAATCTTACGATAATATTTTTGAATTTTCTATGACTTGGGTCTATTTCTAGTTGACGTCGGATCAACCGAACGATTTTAGCTTCTTTAAGAATTTTTTCAACGTTTTCATTCCAATCGACAATAAAGGATTTTACGATTGTTTTCACATTATGTTGATCATCTAGCATTAAATGCTTTTAAACTGAGCAAGACGATCGTCAAGTTCGTTTTTTGAAAAGACATAAATAATTCGATGGGAAAAACGAGATTTGACTCGCTTTTCTAACATCTCGGTTACGTCGATACGACATGTGAGGCCAATTACGCAGATCGGAGCCTGAAATTTTATTATTTTAAATAAGCTATTATGGGGATATATTATATACAGGGTGATCCAGCGACTTTACAGCAAAGCGAAGTTGGTGTCGCTCTGGGACACCCTGTACACCAAAATCAAAATTCGTCATTTTCAATCAATTCTTCACCAAAAAACAAGGGGGGGGGGGGGGGTACATTTAACTTTTTTGGTAGGACGAAAATTATAGAAGTTATATGGTCAATCTAGTTGGGAAAAAAATTTATACCAAAAAAATCGTGCTCCCATCGAAAAAATGACCTAAGTAAAAGTTGCTTAAAATTGAGTGTAGAATTGATTTAAAGCATAAAAACATGGGGTTCCCATTTAAGGGGATATGAGGGTTTTAAGTTGGTTGCTTTATACATATTTCGTTGTGAGCAACGGTTTCCGGTTTTTCCCTTCTATCTTGGAAACTGTCGCTTAAAACGAAAAAATGTCCTAAGTAAAAGTTGTAGCTACGGAAATTTACTACATAAAATATCTTATTAGTTTTTTCCGTCAGAGCAATATTTTAGGAGATATGAAGGTTTTAAGTTTTCAGACAGGCTCTGTAGGATTATTAGTTTTAACCTCATAACTCCTGAAATATTGCTCTTACCCAAATAATAAATAAAAAATTTTTGTAGGAAATCTTTGTACCTACAACTTTTACTTAGGACATTTTTTCGTTTTGAGCGACGGTTTCCGAGATAGAAGGGAAAAACCGAAAACCGTTGCTCACAACGAAAAATTTGCAAAGCAACTCACTTAAGAACCCTCATATCTCCTTAAGTATTGCTCTGACAAAAAAACCAATGAGGTCTTTTTTGTAGGAAATTTCCGTAGCTACGACTTTTACTTATGACATTTTTTCGTTTTGAGCGACGGTTTCCGAGATAGAAGGGAAAAACCGAAAACCGTTGTTAACAACGAAAAATTTGCAAAGCAACCAACTTAAATACTTCCATATCTCCTAAAGTATTGCTCTGACGGAAAAAACTAATAAAATATTTTATGTAGTAAATTTCAGTACCTACAACTTTTACTTAGACATTTTTTCGTTTTGAGCGACGGTTTCCGAGATAGAAGGGAAAAACCGAAAACCGTTGTTAACAACGAAAAATTTGCAAGCAACTCACTTAAAAACCATCATACTCCTTAAAATAACAAATTAGCGCCACCCTGTACATCAAAAACAAAATCTACCAAATGGAGTCGATTCTGCGTCCAAAATTAAGGGGGTTTACATTTCACTTTTTTTTCTAGGACTAACTTTGCCGTAAAGTTTCTGGTCTTGTTGGAACACCCTGTATATTAAAAACACATAAAACAGCATTACTTGAGCAGACTGAGCAATATCGAAAAGGTTGTACAGCAAAGTTTGATTCTTGTGACCACAAAAAAGCTGAAATTCATCCAAAACAAACACAATCGCCTTCGACGCCTCCCGATTTCCTGACTTCAGGCTTTGCAAAACAAATCCAAGATTATCTAGAAGAAAAAAATAAATAAAAACAAAATTTAAATAATATCATACCAGAAAATGAACCGGTGACAATTCCATCTCCAATTTCATCTACGTGCAACTGACGGATGATATCTTTCAACGCTAGATTATCATTAATATGAATTAATCCGTTCAGATGAACCACAATATAACTTTCAGGGTCTTTGACGTTTTGGGCAATATCTTGAAGACATGAGTTTACTAACTGGAAAAAAATTACAACTCTATACTGTAAGCTGGACTCACCAAAGATTTTCCAGAACCTCTAGGCCCAACGACTAGAACAGAATCACTCTGCCCAAGATTTACAGTTCTTTCGATTGTCGAGTATAACTCGTCTTTTTCTTCCTCACATTTTTCATTAATCAAAGAATTTTTAAGGTATTTTCGAACCTGAATTATCTTTTCTAACAAATTTTTAGTCATTTTTGAACAATTGTGATAAGATTGATAAAAATCCCGCTCATAACAACAAGTTGACCAACTCCGAGGGAAAACAAAGATGGCAATCTTGAGTTTAAAAAATGATATATTCAATAACCTAAAAAAAGGTTTTTTGAGTCGTGATCGCTGATAATTTTGATAAATCGCTCATTTCATTTCTTCAAAAGTTCAATTACTTCACTCAATGTAAGTACCGCAATATCATGAATTTTGTTCTGTTTTGATTGTTTTATGGAATTAAAATGGCTGATTTGTTTTTCTGTTTTTATATTAGGAATGAGCTAAACTTGGCTCTTAGCCAAAAGGGAAAGATTATCTAATTTAAATCTTGATTTTTTTTCAGGTGGTTGTAATGAATCAAAGTAAACGATCTATGAAAAATTTTACTTTTTCGATATTTTGAGCGGATATAAAAAAATGGCGCTTCCGAGCACGTCGAGAGTCTACGCTGACGTAAACGTTAATAAAAGGGCAGATTACTGGGACTATGAGAAC
This sequence comes from Orius insidiosus, assembly GCA_014119065.1. Taxonomy (NCBI): domain Eukaryota; kingdom Metazoa; phylum Arthropoda; class Insecta; order Hemiptera; family Anthocoridae; genus Orius; species Orius insidiosus. The sequence continues at coordinate 56,619 of JACGAQ010000711.1, forward strand.
TACGCGATCAACTGGGGTAACCACGATGACTACCAACTTATGCGAAAACTCGGCCGCGGTAAATACAGCGAAGTATTCGAAGCGATCAACACCAAGCTGAACGAGAAATGCGTCGTCAAAATATTGAAACCAGTAAAAAAGAAGAAGATAAAGCGAGAAATTAAAATTCTTGAAAATCTACAAGGAGGAAAGAATATAATAAAATTACTTGCCGTCGTCAAAGATCCTGCCTCAAGAATCCCAGCTTTGGTCATTGAACATGTCAATAATGTCGACTTTAAAGAATTATATTTTAATTTGACAGATTATGACATTCGGTTTTACATTTACGAGTTATTAAAAGCTCTAGACTTTTGCCACAGTATGGGAATCATGCATCGCGATATAAAACCTCATAATGTCATGATAGATCATGAAAATCGTAAATTACGTTTGATTGATTGGGGCTTGGCTGAGTTCTACCATCCCAACAAAGAATACAACGTACGAGTCGCTTCACGTTATTTCAAAGGCCCTGAGTTATTAGTCGACTATCAAATGTACGATTATTCATTAGACATGTGGTCTTTAGGCTGTATGTTTGCCAGCATGATATTCAAAAAGGAGCCTTTCTTCCACGGATGCGATAACTACGACCAGCTTGTGAGAATAGCCAAAGTTCTCGGGACGGATGAACTTTATGAATATTTGGAGAAGTATCATATAGAATTGGATCCTCGTTTCAACGATTTATTGGCGAGACATTCCAGAAAGCGATGGGAGAGATTCGTCCATAGCGAAAATCAACATCTCGTTTCTCCCGAAGCGATCGACTTTTTGGACAAACTTCTCCGATACGACCATCACGAACGCTTGACCGCTCGTGAAGCGATGGATCATCCATATTTCATGTCGTTTCATTACCGCGATGAAGATCAACCTTCCATATCTCCCGATCATCACTTACGTGATTCCTAAATGCACTTTTTTTTTGTCCTCAAGGTGTTTTAAAATCATCGAATTTTTGATAGTTTTTAGGTCGATATCAAAAATTCTTAAAAAAAATTTTTTTCTTTCGTAAAACACCCAAATATTGTGCAATATATTCATTCTGAACACCATAACCTCAAAGTGTTTCAATTACTCTTTTATGTTAATTTTAATAATGGAATTCTATTGATCAATAGTAATCCTATTAGTGTCCCGGGTGTCCTTTAATGGCCGAAATATCTAACACATTTTAATTTTATACTGTGCCATAAACTTTATAAAAAGCTTAAAACAAATTCAGGGTCCAATCCGGTTTAATCAAGGTCTTAACCAATCAGAGACAACTTTGGTTTCAAGCCATCACCCCCTGACCAATCAAAAGCTTTAAATATTATCTGGCCCCAACTCTTGACCAATGAGCTCCGTTTATGTGCCATCTTAGAACACCCGGTATTTTGTTATTTTATAAACGCTCACGTTTTTTATTGACGACCTGTGATTTTTTATGTACAAAATTTTTTTAATTTGAAGCCCATAAAAAACATGACTGTTATTTTTTTTCCTGTTAACTGCAATTTTAGAATAGTTCATTTTGTCTTAGTGGAAAAGAAATAATGTTAATTTTTTTAAAAGGTAACAATTTCTAAAATAATACCTTCTACCATCGACTGAGGCAATGGAAATTATATTTTGTTTTCGATAATATTTTTTATTGAGTATACCTTTTCTTACTTATTCTGTAGATTTTGTTATCTATTTGTGCTGCTGAGTATCTTAGAAAAGTAAAAATAAAAAGGCAAGTGGCGACAATAATCTGCAATATTCAATAACTGAAAAATGTGCATACGATGGACCCTATTGGACTCCACTGGGGTAGTACTGTACTGATCTAACCCTCCTTTTATGCAACCTTCCACTCAAATCATATTTCAAAAGTTAAAAACTATTATATTGATATTTGAATGCTTATTCCTGCTATTTGATAAATAGAGGTATGTAGAATTTTATACTGATATTAAGATGTAAGAAAATCTTGACCATATTCTATTTTTATTGCATAATATTTTTACAAGCTTTCATTATGGAAAGAAAGCAGGTAGTTTATTAGGCTCTTCTCTTATTTAATATGAATATTAATAATTTTTTATCAGATAAAGCTTACGAGTCAAGAAATAGAGGAAGTGAACAAATGTCTGCTTTACTTTGACCTTAAAAAGGACGAAATCTGTGGACCCAGACATAAAAAAACAAAGATGGACAAAAATAAGGTAGTAAAGTATTATTTTGTATTGTTTATAATTTTTAAGATTGTAAAGAAATCGAGCGAAGGTGCCCAAGGGGATAAAAGCCGCGAGGAAGTAATGGCTGAGAGGGAAAAAAAGAAGCAGCAAAAATTAGCTGCTAAACAGAAGAAAAAAGATGACAAAGCTGCTGAGAAGAAAAAAGATGATGAAGTGGTATGTTTGAAAATTGTTGTGATTTGTAATTTTTTTAGTCAAAGGAAAATTTGACGAGCGAACCAGTTAAAAAGCTCCCAGTACGCCGAGGGAGGATGTCGAGAATGAAAAAGCGATGCAAAAGTAGAGAACGTTGAAAAAACCCGCGAGGAAATCAAAGCGGAACGCGAAAGGAAAAAATTGGCTAAACAAGCGTCCAAAATAAATCAGGCGATAAGTCTGAGAAATCTCAAGATTCTGTAAAACCAGAAGTTCAAAAGTCAAAGGCTGAGTTAAAAGCTGAAAGAAGAGAAAAACAAGTAAGGAAAATATAGAAAAGTTTTGTTATCTTTTTTCCAGGAGGCGCAAAGAGCTGCCAAAATTGAAAGCAAAAAATCAAATCAACTGCCAGAAAATAAACCAAAAGCTCAAGAAATTGTTAAAAGTGTTCAAACACCCACACCAATCACTCAAGTGGTATTTAATTAATTTTGAAAAATTTATTTTTCTCATGATCATTTCAGAATCTGGTCGTGTCGGAAAAAAAATCGGTTGCTCCTGGAAATCAAAGAGTAAAATTATTCAGCCATTTACATTTTGATCAACCTGTCGCTCCGGCACTCATAACTAAGTATGATGATATTACTAAGTATGAAGGGTAGTTAGCTTAGCAAAAGGGTTGCTAGCTTGTAAGGAAAATGGTAGTTAGCTTGTCAGTAAAACGGTAGTTGGCTTGTCAACAAACAGTCAATAGATCATCAGCTAAACAGTTGGTGAGCTTGTGAGGAAAACGGTAGTTAGCTTGTCAGCAAAACAGTCATCAGATCATCAGCTAAACAGTCAGTTAGCTTGTCAGGAAAACGTTATTTAGCTAGTCAGGCAAACAGTAGTTATCTTGTCAGCAAAACGGTAGTTAGCTTGTCAACAAAGCAGTCAATAGATCATCAGCTAAACAGTCAGTTAGCTTGTCAGGAAAACATTAGTTAGCTTTTCAGGAAACGGTAAAGAGCTTGTCATAAAAATAGTAGTTAGCTTGTCAGCAAAATAGTAGTTACCTTGTCAGCAAAATAGTAGTTATCTTGTCAGCAAAATAAGAGTTATCTTGTCAGCAAAATAAGAGTTATCTTGTCAGCAAAACGATAGTTAGCTTGTCAACAAAACAGTCAATAGATCATCAGCTAAACAGTTGGTTAGCTTGTGAGGAAAATGGTAGTTAGCTTGTCAACAAAACAGTCAATAGATCATCAGCTAAACAGTCGGTTAGCTTGTCAGGAAAACGTTATTTAGCTAGTCAGGCAAACAGTAGTTATCTTGTCAGCAAAACGGTAGTTAGCTTGTCAACAAAGCAGTCAATAGATCATCAGCTAAACAGTCAGTTAGCTTGTGAGGAAAACTTTAGTTAGCTTTTCAGGAAAACCGTAAAGAGCTTGTCAGCAAAATAGTAGTTAGCTTGTCAGCAAAATAGTAGTTAGCTTGTCAGCAAAATAGTAGTTACCTTGTCAGCAAAATAGTAGTTAGTTGTCAGCAAAATAAGAGTTAGCTTGTCAGCAAAACGGTAGTTAGCTTGCCAACAAAACAGTCAATAGATCATCAGCTAAACAGTTGGTTAGCTTGTGAGGAAAATGGTAGTTAGCTTGTGAACAAAACAGTCAATAGAGCAACGGCTAAACAGTCAGTTAGCTTGTTAGGAAAACGTTATTAGGCTTGTCAACAAAGAAGTCAATAGATCATCAGCAAAACTGTCAGTTAGCTTGAGAGGAAAACGTTAGTAGCTTGAGAGGAAAACGTTAGTTAGCTTGGGAGGAAAACGTTAGTTAGCTTGAGAGGAAAACGTTAGTTAGCTTTAGAGGAAACGGTAAATAGCTTGTCAGCAAAAATTAGTTAGCTTGTCAGCAAAATAGTAGTTAGCTTGTCAGCAAAATAGTAGTTATCTTGTCAGCAAAATAGTAGTTATCTTGTCAGCAAAATAGTAGTTACCTTGTCAGCAAAATGGTAGTTAGCTTGTCAGCAAAACAGTCATCAGATCATCAGATCATCAGCTAAAAAGTCGTTTAGCTAAACAGTTGTTGAATTTGGCTGAGTTTATGAAGCATAAGCCCAGTTGAATACTGCGGAATACTTGTCGTTTGCTTGGGGACAAGGGCTTTCCTATTATCCTTGGCTAGGAGAATGATGGTCCTATACCTAATTTTATTTAAGATATGTAGGATACTTCCTTTTTAATGCATCTCAATTTTTATTTTCAGTACTGTTCATCCTTCTATTCTAAAACTTGGTGCCAAGTATTTATCACGTGTTGTAAGCGGATCAAATGCCAGATGTGTCGCTTTATTAGACGCTTTAAAAGATGTAAGATAGTGTAGAAGAGTCGCATATCAATCAAAAATTTGTTTAGCTGATAACGGATTTCGTGACTCCAGTCGAAAAGGAATTTTCTAGAGCATTGGAGACGAGTTTGGTCGAATCTATGGCGTATTTGAATCAATGCAGGCCATCATCGGTGAGCATGATAAATGCTCTCAAAAATATCAAGTCGCTTCTGACCCAACTCCAGAATGTTTCGGAAGGCGATGCAAAGAAAAAACTCTGTGAAGTCATCGACATTTTTATAAAGGAACAAATAGATGTCGCTGGCGATGCTATATGCATCGCTGTACAAAAGAAAATCGCTAACGGCGACGTCATAATGATATACGCCTGGTGAGATCAAATCTAATTATGTTATTGACCCAATTTCTTTTCAGCTCCTCTCTTTTATATAGAATTTGGAAGAAAGTCGAAGGGAGGGGAAAGAATTCACTGTGATTGTCGTCGATGGCGGGCCATGGTTTGAAGGTCGTGAAATGCTTAGAAGACTTCAAAATCTGGGGATTAAATGTTCTTACGTTTTAGTTTCAGCACTTTCTTTCATTATGGCACAAGTATTATACATTTATATATTCTTAAAGTTGTTTATTTATTATTTGTATTTTAGACGACAAAAGTACTTCTTGGTGCTCATGCTCTTCTTGCTAATGGCCATGTCATGTCAAGAGCAGGCACATCATTGGTTGCTCTCACCGCGAAAGCGTACAACGTCCCAATCCTCGTCTGCTGCGAAACGTACAAATTCTGCGAGAGAGTTCAGACTGATGTCTTCGTCTACAATGAATTAGGTAAAACATTATCCTTTTTTATGAACTCAATTCACATTTGCTTTAGGTAATCCGACCGATTTTGTGCACACCGATAGCAGATTGAAGTCATGGGAAAGCAATCCTTATTTGACTCCGTTGAGCCTTCTGTATGATATAACTCCCCCTGATCTTGTGACAGCGGTAGTCACTGAAATCGCTATTTTACCTTGCACCAGCGTCCCTGTCATATTAAGGATCAAACCGTCAGATGTCGTCGTTTAATTTATTATCGAAACTTTTATTTTTAATGAAAAGTTCTATTTTAAAATTGTGTATCAGTTATTTTTAAATCAATGTCATCAGCCCTGGGATTCTCATTTTAATGCAATTGGGCCAAAGGTCTCAAAATGTACAACTATGCTAAAAGCTTACGACAGCGGTAGTCACTGAAATCGCTATTTTACCTTGCACCAGCGTCCCTGTCATATTAAGGATCAAACCGTCAGATGTCATCGTTTAATTTATTATCGAAACTTTTATTTTAATGAAAAGTTCTATTTTAAAATTGTGTATCAGTTATTTTTAAATCAATGTCATCAGCCCTGGGATTCTCATTTTAATGCAATTAGGCCAAAGGTCTCAATGTACAACTATGCTAAAGCTTACATATACAGGGTGTTCCAACTAGAGTCAAGCTCCTCTAAAAATGTGGGAAATATCTCGTTTTATTAAGAATGAAAAACTCAACATAAATGTAAAAACGCTTTTATTTTGAGTTTCCTTTCACAGTTTTCAGGTCATTTTTTATCATATGAAAAACTGCTTCATTCCACTTTTAGCGCGAAGTCTTCCCATAATTTTTCGAAAACTTGAACAAATTTCTTCACAATGACAGGTCTAGATAATACAAGTACAGTTTCGTGGTTGTGAAAAATCGAACGATTTGTCAAATTTAACGATCCAGTAACTAGAATCTCATCGTCAATTATCATCATCTTATGGTGCATGTGACATGCTGAATTACTCGCCCTGACTGGTATTCCTGAAATTAATGCCCAAAACTGGCTAGAAAAAGTGAAAAGAATACCCATTTTAAAAATTCCTTCATATGAGACTCGGTTGAATACGCATTTTTACTATCGAGGATCAATCGAACAGCAACGCCCCTACCTGTGCCTCCTCCAACGCATTTCGGCACAATGGGCACAATGGGCTCGAAAAAGTGTACATGCAGATATCAACCGAACGTCTCGCATTTCGTACAAATCCAAAAAATAGCTGAAAATAACAATGAGAATAACTCAAAATCGTCCATTACTTGATCCTCCCGGAATTGCAATCCAATTCCTGCAAGACTGAATGTCCCGAGTCTTTGTTTTCACAGGACGGACAAGCCTTTGAGCTTACACCAAATTAAGGCTTTAGCAATATTGAGTAAATCAACACCGCTCAATTTCTCTTTTTTTCTGTAGTATTTTTCAAGCCATTTTCTCACTAAATACTTGTCAGTAGGTACACACACGTGCCCGATGCAAATAAACAAACGAACGTTTGCATTTTTTTTTTTCGGAATCAATCAAACAACTACAAACATATTAGCAAAAAATGTAATTCAAGCAAACGAAAATGAAATATGAGGTACTTGATTTTGAGGTTAACCATTCAGGGTTAACGGGTGGTGTTCATAGATAGGCACATCTACGAACCTACCAACACTTTGTTTTGTTGTTCTGTGAACCTACCTAAAAGTACTGGTTTGAAGAGCTTCCAAAGAAAACTTCCTTAACGAAGTAACAATATAGGAGGGGAGTATTACGGAGGGAAGTATATTATAACAGAGGGGAAGTATAAGGGAACGAAAGTATAACCTTTGAGTAAATCAAGGTATAAAAGGTATAACGAAGGGAGGAAAGTATAAAGGAGGGGAAGTATAAAAGAGGGAAAGAATAAGGGAGGGGAAGTAAAAAAGAGGGGAAGTTTTTTTTAAGTAAAATTTTCCTGTTTTTTTTTTCGAAAAATTTTTTAAGTTTTTTTTCCTAACATTTTCCAATTTTCCAATTTAATGGGTAAAGTACGAAATTTCTCCCTACTTAAAAATAATAAGTAAAAAGTGGCAATTTTTTTTACACCAAAAGTTCTTAAAAATATAAGGAGTAATTGGTGACAATTTGGTGAAAATCGAATAAACGGTTCAGCCGCAGCAAATTTTTTAAAATTTCAAACGGACATACCTCCGCCATTTTTTCGAAATTCAAAATTGCCCTCGTTATATTCTTCTTCGCCGGCTCAAGAATTTGTGTGAAAATTTAGTGAAAATCGGTTGAAAACTGAGGCCGTAAAGTGTTCCAGAAAAAAATGCTACGGACGGCCGGAACTACAGACAAAGTTGAGATCGGTGTAGATCCATATTCGAATTTACCCTCAGGGGTCAGGAAGACCCCTCCCAAAAACCCGACGTCGAGGGTATCACAATAACTTCTTTAACCCTTTAACGCTCTGTGTCCTCTCTTGAGGACACCCCTAAAGACCCCGAGTTGGCCACGCTCGAGATGGTAGAACAGAAAATGGCTGCTTTTTCCGAGTTGGTGTACTCATGAGGGGGCACTTGTTACTTTTAGAGGGGTAGGGTTGAAAATTTTACCCACACCCTTTCGAATTCACCACTCTACGTCACATTAAAAAGGAAAAAAAGTCGTGACGTAAATTCTAGTATTTCTCGATTTTAGAAGGGGTGTCCTCTATAGGGGACACAGAGCGTTAACGTGAAATTGTAGTTTTGACTCTTCCCGTTAAAGGTTAAGGAAGTTATATCTTTGTAAATAAATTAAAAACAATATAGGAATTATGGCTTTTTATTTTTACACTTCTGACAACCATAATTGTACAAAAAGGTGAGAAAAATTAATTAAAAAAAAAAAAAAAAGACATCATTTTTATTAGTTAAACATTAATATGTTAGATGTGAGAAAGTGTACAGGTTTTGGACTACCACAGTCAGTCTTAACGAGTCCAAATTTTGAGTAGGAAATCGGACTATTTAAACACTTAGAACATTTTGCACATCAACGGATTCTTTAGATCACAGTTCGTCTTTTGGGAGATCGTCAAGTTCGACGTCCGAGAGGTCAAGGTCGTCGTCTTGAGGAGGTACTCCATCTTTTCCGTCCCATGGTTCAGTCTTAACGATTTTCGGAAGAACCGTTCCTTTCAGAGCTGCCGTATTTCCTCTCCCATAAGACAAATCCCTGAAACAAACGATTATTGATTTAAACAAAATATAAATTAAAATACCTTAAAAATTCGTTGATTCCATCTTTGGAGAATGAGCCTCTAAGTAATGAATATTTCATCTTTTTAGCGTTAAGTACAGCCATTGCAGGATAGCCAAAACCTCCGATTTCCAAGGCAGTTTCTAATTCAGGTTGAGAGCCTGCTTCCGACCAAACCCAACTAAAAACAAAATTAACAAAAATTCGAAAATTTATATTCTTCAAACTTACCCCCACATCTTCTTCTTGAATTTTTCTCCGAGTTCTTTCAAAGTTTCGATGTACGATGATCGACATTTAGCTTGACAGTCGAGTATGTGTGGTAGAACGGCGATTACACAAAGAGGTTTGTCGCAAGCGGATTTTAAGGTATCATCAGATATTACCTATGGAATGAAAGATTTAAAAAACGTTTTTTAGAATAGTTTACCTGTTCTATTTCTGGCGGTGCTACATTTTCGCTGAGTTTGTCTAAAGCGAAGTTGATGATATCGCTTGATGTTCTTCCTCCTTGATAGTCTTCAGCGGAAGATCGATCTTTCCTTCCTCCAGGGAAAAATTTGATCGTCGGATACCCTTGGACGCCATATTCGTTCGCTTTTGATGTATGAACAGTACAGTCGAGAGCTCCAAGTTTGACTTTTCCTTTAAGTTCAGATGCCGCTTTCGCCCAATGAGGAGCCAAATTTTTACAATGACCGCACCAAGGAGCAAAGAACTCGATAAGCCAAATATCGTCAGATTGGAGAACGAGACGGTCGAAATTGGAATCGGTCAGTTCGACAACTTCGTTGGATGTACTTTCTTTTCGTTTACCGCCCAAACGGTCATCAACGACTTTTTGTGCTATTTTTAGAACTTCCGCGACCAAATCGTCAGCTGTTCTAGCTTGTTTGTACGTCACCGGAACATCTGTTCCCGGAACAAATATTTTAACTGTCGGAAACCCTTTAATTCCAAAACGCGATGAAAGACTCTTTTCTTCATCAACATTTACCCCTCCAACTTTCACAACTCCCTAAAAACAATATTAAAATGTTATATTGATTTATAAAGAATTATACTTTTAGAGCTTTTGCAGCTTTTTCATATTCAGCGACGAAGGACTTTGAGTGGCCGCACCACGTCGCATAAAACTGCACTACGTAAAGTTCTTTGGGGTCGACGACCAATTTGTCAAAATTTTTTCAGTCAATTTCACAACCGCCGAGTCCGAAGAAGTATAAAAACCAATACAATTTGTAACACTAACACCTAAAATAACTAAAAACAAAAAATCAAAAATGAGATTCTAAAAATGAAAAAAATAAGGAAACTTACCTAGAAAAGAAAAAGTCTCATTTTGTTATATCCGATGAAGAGTTTATGTCCAAAGAAAATAGAAAAAAACCGGCTTTTTAATCAAATTACGTGGCTTCAGAGTTTCGATTATACTTATTCAAGTTTGAAAATTAGCTTTTTGAATAGAGTAAACAACCGAACACAAGAATGTATTTTGTGTGAATCACTAAGTTTTTTGATCTGATCCTGATCCAAAGGAGCCGTTAAAACATTCACTTTGACATTTTAAAAACCGTTTTTTCTATTAATTTATTATTTTTCATACAAAAAAAAGTATAAACAGTTATTATATTATGGATAAAAATGCGTTTTTTTTGAGTTTTTAATTAATAATAACCATATGTTGGAGTAGTGAATGAGAAACGGCGAATTTAGTGACCGCCCTGTAGTTTCACCGGTCAAATTTTTCGTGGTTCGTTTTCATTGGTCGAAAAGTCCGTCGAGAAGCCGCTTTATCGATCGATTTTCAAAATAAAAATTAATAGTAGAAGCCCGCCGGCTTTCGATTCAAAGTCAAAAATATGGCGATAGTGAGGGGAAAAAATGGATGCAAATTGTAAACTAAAACTATGAACTTTTAGCTTTCTCAAAGAAAGTTATTGTGATACCCTCCATGGACGGTTTTGGGAGAGGGTCTTCAAGTAGAGGAAAAATGATAAATGGTCATTTATCCCCACTTCTGACACGATAATGGTCATTTACACCCACTTCTGGTATGATAAATGGTCATTTATCCCCACTTCTGGTATGATAAATGGTCATTTATCCCCACTTCTGGTATGATAAATGGTCATTTATCCCCACTTCTGGTATGATAAATGGTCATTTACACTCACTTATGATGATAAATGGTCATTACCCCACTTCTGGTATGATAAATGGTCATTTATCCCCATTTCTGGTATGATAAATGGTCAATTACCCCACTTCTGGTATTATAAATGGTCAATTACCCCACTTCTGGTATTATAAATGGTCAATTACCCCACTTTTGGTATGATAAATGGTCATTTCCCCCACTTATGACCGTATAAATGGTCATCTCCCCCTTATGACCCTATAAATGGTCATTTATCCCCACTTCTGAACCTATAAATGGTCATTTGCACCCACTTCTGGTATAGTAAATGTTCATTTACACTCACTTATGGTATGATAATGGTCATTTATCCCACTTATGGTATGATAATGGTCAATTACCCCACTGCTGGTATGATAAATGGTCAATTATCCCCACTTTGGTATGATAAATGGTCATTTCCCCCCACTTACGACCCTATAAATGGTCATTTATCCCCACTTATGACCCTATAAATGGTCATTTATCCCCACTTATGACCCTATAAATGGTCATCTCCCCCACTTATGACCCTATAAATGGTCATCTCCCCCACTTCTGACCCTATAAATGGTCATTTATCCCCACTTCTGACCCTATAAATGGTCATTTATCCCCACTTCTGACACGATAAATGGTCATTTGCACCCACTTCTGGTATAGTAAATGTTCATTTACACTCACTTATGGTATGATAAATGGTCATTTATCCCACTTATGGTATGATAAATGGTCATTTATCCCACTTATGGTATGATAAATGGTCATTTATCCCCACTTCTGGTATGATAATGTATTTACTATATTGATCTTTACCAGTTTTTTTCTGGACACTTCACGGCGCCGACATAGACGAACCTATATCTATTAACCTAAACCTATAACCTATTATGTTTTGTCGATAGCCCCAACTTTGGTTATAATATGAAGTACCTTTATATGCTCAAGTTACTTTATACAAAGGCCCCAATTTCCGGAAGAAATTTGAGCTTTTCAGCCCATTTTGAGTGGCTTTTTTTCTACCTCATTTAAAAGTTTTCGAAAAATAGTTCAGTTTGAGGCCCAACTCCAACCAGAAAAAGAGAATCCCCCCGAAAACCCGAAGTGGAGGGTATCACAATAACTTTTTTAAGGAAGTTAACGTTTAATCTACCCAACAGTTTTCCTACTCCCATCGGTCTTTCTCATTGAAATAGATTCGGTAAATTAAATAAACCCCATTTTATATAAATTGATTTTCAAAATCGATAATAAACAAATCTATAAAGTACCTAATATTAGGACAGCTATTCCTATTGGTTTACCGCAACAGTTTAGTTATGCTCTCCGTTTTCAAAATTTTAAATCATTCCCCGCTTATCTTTTTTTGCATTATTCTCGGTATTGTGCCTCACACTTATCCAAACTTGACAAAAACATCATATTTCATCTCTTTTCTCACCATTTTATCATTGATGACAACCAGCATAGCGCTAAACGTTATTTACAATCTGAACGCTTTAGAAAGTTGGGATTTGACTAATAGATTGACACTTCCGGCTTCAAGATTTTTTCAATATTGTCCCATTTTTGTGCATCTTGCTGTTTTTACTATTCAGCATAAAAAATATTCAAAGTTTTTATCTTTGATTCATGCCACTCCGATTTCTCGAAGCTCTAATTTTTACGCGGTTTTCTTCACTGGCTTATTATTCGCGACATATTTGGCTGATAGTTTAGTGAGCGATGAAAAATATCTTTTGATTTCGAACGTTTTCAATATTTTAGAGCTCATTTCTATTCAAATGATTTTCTTGTTGTTTCATACGTTTTTAAATCAAATTCTGATCAAATTGAGGGAAAAAAGTCGTTTACTAACTCAGGGACAGGATGTACTTTTGACCACTATCCAAGTAGACGGTTTGATCAGGCGGGCGATTTTTGGAAATGGAATTTTTTCAAAACAGATTTTATGCGGTTTCGCTCATTTATGTTTTACTATTGTTCGATCCGGTCGAAATGTCTACAATTTTACATGACGGAAAAGAATTTTTTCGCCATCGTATACACAGTTTTGATATTTTATTGCGTTTTAACGTTTTTTATTGTCTGCCGCATCTGTGAATTGGTTTCCAAAGAGGTAAATAGAATAAAGTACTCGTTTGAAGAGCTTCCAACGAAAACTTCCTTAAAGAGAAGTAAAAATATAGGAGAGGGAAGTATAAAGGAGGGGAAGTATAACGGAGGGGGAAGTACAAAAAAGGGGAAGTATAACGGAGGGGGAAGTACAAAAAAGGGGAAGTATAACGGAGGGGAAGTACAAAGGAGGGGAAGTATAACGGAGGAGGTAGTAAAAAGGAGGGAAGTTTAAAGTAATTTAAATTTTCAGTAATTTAAATAGAAAAATTTCCTTTTTTTTAATTTTCCGAGTTTTTTTCGAAAAATTTTCAGAGAAAACAATTTTCCAAAAAAAAGAAAAACCCGGAAAATTTTTCGAAAAAAAATTTTTTTTTTGACAAAAAAACTTAGAAAAGTTTTCGATTAGACCATTATGTAGCCTTCACAAGCTTCCCTCTTTTAAAAATATTTATACATAAAGAGAAGTAAAAATATAGGAGAGGGAAGTATAAAAGAGGGGAAGTATAACGGAGGGGGAGTATAACGGAGGATGAAGTACAAAAAAGGGGAAGTATAACGGAGGAGGAAGTACAAAGGAGGGGAAGTATAACGGAGGAGGTAGTATAAAGGAGGAAGTTTAAAGTAATTTAAATAGAAAAAATTTTCCTTTTTTTTTTAATTTTCCGAGTTCTTTTTTCTCGAAAAATTTTCCTTTTTTTTAATTTTCCGAGTTTTTTTTTTTTTCGAAAAATTTTCCAAAAAAAAAGAAAAACCCGTAAAATTTTTCGAAAAAAAATTTTTTTTACGAAAAACTTGGAAAAGTTTTCGATTAGACCATTAACTAGCCTTCACAAGCTTCCCTCTTTTAAAAATATTTATACATTTCTTTTACATTGTAAACTTTACAATAAAATTTTTTCAGGTTGATGACTTCCATTCTGTTCTATTTAAAATGATTTATTTCAACAAAAAGCTCAGGCTGGACGTAATATTTAACTTTAAAAAAACTTGTAAATTAAAATGATTGTTCATAGAAAAAACTTCGTTTTTACATCATAACGGGACCGAAAATAATATTTTCAGCAGCGGTTTTTTCGAAATAGGAAATCCTCTAATGACTTCTGTAAGTAAATTATTTTATTTCATCAATAAACTTTTATTAATTTCTAGATGATTTCGGCTTGCGCCACGTTTTTGATTATTTTGATCCAATTCAGCCCAAATTGAATTTTGGAAGAAAAAAATCGAATAAATCAATAGTATGTAAACAAGCTATTTGTTTTTGTTGATTAAGAAATTGTATTTGCTATTTGTTTTTTCATTAATAAAAGTTGTTTTGCTTTACTCATACAGGCAGAAAGAAAATAAGTTTTCTGAAGAGAAAAAATACGCTTTAGAAAGATTCTAGAATCCTTCTGCGCATGCTCCAGGAGTTTCAAACTGCGGTTGGAACAAAGCTATTATATACTGACAGAATAAACACACCCTTTATTACCCACTTGGTCTTTATTCTATGCTGACATATAATACTGACTGCCCATATTCTTTAAATTTCTCAAAAGAAAGTTGTCGTTCCCTTGACAGACTTGGTTTTTTGAAACAGTGAGATAGGTTCTTGTAAGGTTTTGTTTTCCTTCACCGGCGATCTTTGATATTTATCAATTATCATCAATATTTTTTTTTAATGTCATGTCTTCATTAAAGTTTCCATACTATTCGGAAGGCACTGGTGAACCCGAACAGGACGCAAATTCAGCATTGACTGAACTGGACAAAGGTATAAATTGCACTATATCCATCAAGGAAACCCTTTAGTCGATTCCACCGAGTTTTTCTCTTTTTTAGCGCTAAAGTTTTTCCACAGGCATTTTTCTGGCCCATTTCACTCGATTTATAGGAGTTTTTCACAGTTGTTCTTCTGAAAAACTCACTTTTTACTAGATCTTTATGCTCTTTTTGCCAAGAAACTCCTATTATATCTATGCGTGCGTTTTTTAGGCCAATAACTTTTATCTGTCTATTCGGACCCCATTTATTGGCCGAGAAATCCCTGTTTTACGAAACATTTGAGCGTTTCCCTAGCGCTCTTCTGAGGAAACCCCTGCCACCTGAATCATTTGAATGTTGGCACCTGAATAATAAATGTTTTTCCAGGCTTAAGGTCTTGTAAGGTTGGAGAGCAATGTGAAGCTATTGTCAAATTTCCTCGCCTTTTCGAAAAATATCCATTTCCAATTTTGATAAATGCTGCATTTCTAAAATTGGCTGATGTCTTTCGAGTGGGGTAAGTTAAAATATAAACTAAAATTTCACCCCTTCAATCATTATTTTAGGAACAACTTTTTGAGGCTGTGGGTTCTTCGAGTTTGTCAACAGAGTGAGAAACATCTGGATAAAATTTTAAATGTCGATGAGTTTGTGAAGAGAATATTCAGCGTGATTCATTCCAATGATCCGGTAGCGCGATCGTTGACTCTGCAGACTTTAGGAAGCGTCGCTGGAGTGATTCCGAATAGGGAGCATGTTCATCATAGTATCAGGCGATGTCTCGATTCGCACGATAGTGTCGAAGTGGAAGCAGCGATTTATGCAGCTAAACAATTCGCAGCGCAATCGAAATCCTTCGCTTTGGGAA
The DNA here is from genome assembly GCA_014119065.1 of Orius insidiosus. Taxonomy (NCBI): domain Eukaryota; kingdom Metazoa; phylum Arthropoda; class Insecta; order Hemiptera; family Anthocoridae; genus Orius; species Orius insidiosus. The sequence continues at coordinate 72,320 of JACGAQ010000711.1, forward strand.
TGTGCGACAAAATTTCTGATATGATCCGTGGTATAGCAACGCCGGCTCATTTAAAACTTCTTCTCATTCCCATCCTTCAGCATATGCATCACGACACTTCGACTGCCGTCATGGTCCGAAAAGTCTGCACAGATCTTCTTCCGAAATATCCAGCAAAAGATTTCGTCGTCACAACTTTAAATACGTTGACTAAACTTTCCGCTGCGACACTTGTGGACATTCCGAATCAGGTCGAACTTCTTCTGTACTATTTGACTAAAGATAAAAGGTGGTCAGTCAAAAAAGCTGCTCTTGTCGGACTACACCAGCTTGCTCAAGTCGGCCCTCATCTATGGCCTCAAAAATGCGTCACTGAAACTATCCAAGTCGCTAAGAGCTCCAAAAATCAAGGAGTCGTCACTCTAGTCCTTGATATATTTATTGTCCTTACGCAATCTTCTGTTATTTGTAAAGAATATACCGATTCAGGTGAGAAAACGCATAAATTTCTGTACTCCAGATAGGCCTGTAGCAATGGGAGGACCACTGTCACCTTCCCTACTCTCCCCTAGCTCAGTAGAACATGATAAAGCGACTTAATTTATTTTTTTTTTAAAGAATCTGAACTGATGCAGCTCTGTCAAGTCACTTGCTGTTCATACAATTCTATGGTTTCTGCGAAATCTGCCAAAATCATAACACATCTGGTCCAATTTTGGTAATTCTATTTTATTTTTGAAGTATTTTACCTATTGGTTTGTAGCTATGATGAAGGGCTACCTATGTCTGCAGTAGCGGAACATATAAGAACTATAGAGTCGACACTTCTGATACTAATAAGCTGTGAAAGTGTCGATGTAGGCGATGCCATACTTAAAACTTATCTTCAATGTGCCATCACTCTCTGTAAACTCTACCGCGAATGCTCTGGCCGCTTTATCGACCTTTTGCTCGAGAACTGGTTCGATTTTCATCACATGATAAACATGAGTTTGAGACGGTTTATCATAAAGGTAAAAACCACAAATATTGTTGAGTCACTGACCAGAAAAATCGTAGGCGAATGCAGCCTGGCACTTTGTGAAGCACTTGCTGGCATTGGTGGACTTGAACGACAAGCTTTAGATGGATATTTACCGGAAATTTTGAACACCACCAAAGATATTTCATCTTCAAACCCTGAATATATCAAAACAAAAGTAATTTAACTTTTTAACTTTCTTTTAATCATTATTGTCCAGGTTATGCTCTGCACGTTGCTCTTTCAAACTGTTGAACCCTCTCAGTGGGGCACATCTCATCAAGAAGCTATCAATTCAATCACTGACAATTCAGATCTTTGGGCAAATTATAAAATAGCTCGTGCTGCCGCTAGGTGATGTTTAAATAAAGATAAAACCTGACAAATTTGTTTAGGTATGGACATTTTAGAGTGAGTAAGGCGATAATACCTAGGTTGAAAGGAAAAGTTTCATCTGAGCATCATCATTTTTGGCTTATCGCTTTAGAGCATATCAGCAACGCAGAATCGTTTCTTGTCGATGATAAATTGCTGACTGAAAAACTCGCTCATGCTGTCGCCAATTACAATACAGCGATCGCATCTTTAAAAGTAAAATTTTAAACTTAACTATAAGATTGTTGAAATTGTTATTATAGGCTGGGAATATACCGTCGCACAATACGCCCTTCCAATGTGAATATGCTATGCTGAGGCATGATCTTCTTCAATGTTTCCACCAATTGGTCGTCGCTTGTCACAGCCTTTGTTTCTCTCCACCTCCAGCGATAGCGACAACGATTGTAAATGCGAGTAGAGATGACCTTCAAAGAAGTGGACATATTACAAACCAGTTGAGAAAGTGTTCCAAAGAATTTAGAACTTGTGGTGAATCTTATTGGAAGCTTTATCAATCGGCTTTTGATGCTGATCCTGTTTCACTTGCCAACATTCAAATGTATGCTTTGCCTATATGAAACCGATTAATCTTTTAACATCATTATAGACTTCAGCATTTATGTATGGTGATGACGCACAGCATAGACTCGATATCTGTTTTGAATTATCAAGGAGAAGAACCTGCCCTTGATTTACCGTAAGTTGTTCTGTTTTAATGCTACAAATACACTCCTCTAACTTCTTTTTTAGGCACGAAAGTGTTAGTTTGGAAACACAAGTAATGCTAAAGGCTTGTCAAGCTGCAAATGAGTTGACAAAAACAATGGATACATCTTTAAAAATCATCAAGCACCATCATATAGAATGTCTTCTCCAGCAAGTCAACTGTTTGGTCTCAAGTCCATTTTGCTATCCACGTTACTTCTTTCAAGTTCTTCAATCTACTAATGTTAAGGTAAAATATATAGATGAGAAAAAACGATTTATTAATTTTTGCGAACAGCTGGCTGTTTCACCGCAGCCGACATTGAGCGGAGAATGGATACCCGCCACGAGCGGTACACAGCTGGCGGTTAAAGTGGAAGGAGTTATACAATATACGTCCAAACCTGGGCTTTATAGGTCGGTCGAAAAAGTGATTGTTACATTAAACTGTCAGAGTACTACGCGTGCCAACACCAACGAAAAGACCCCAGAAATGAACATCGTATTTAACCAAACTGTTGCACCTCACAGAGAATTTTTCTCCGCGCAGTTCCTCGTTTCTTTAGGCCAAGGGAGTGTCCAAGCCACCGCCAACGTCACCGCAGCTGTCGTCGACCAAACCGGCGCCATCTGGCAAACTGGTCCCAAATCCGTCCTCGTTTTAAAACAACACGACGACGCCATTGGAAGAGTTCATTAATTTTTTTTATAATTAAAACATTTTTTATTATAAACTATTTTTCACTGTTGAAATTTTATGTTCATTTATCATTTGAGAACGAACACGTCGCTTTGAATTTCCTAAATTTTCAATAACATTTTGAAGGGTCCAGTGTCTTTTTAATAAGGCATCGTCGAGTGTGAAATTCGCATATTGAATACAGCGAATTTGAGTGCATGTCGCAGCTGAACGTAATCTACCCCCAATTTCTCGTACCAACGTCAATAAATATGCTTCATGCTCATTTATACATCGCAGCTCTAAAAAATTGATTGAAAAAACAAACAAAATTCAATAAATAGAATACCTATGGCGAAATCAGGAGGGTTGTATTCTATACAGGTGGCACTATAAATAATTGGTGCATATGTTTTTATGGGTCTAATTAAACCACTAGCAGCTAGCTCATATGCTTCTTGACTAGAAATATCAACGCCTGAAAGTCTGAAAGAAAGTTTAAAAAAAGGATTTTTCTTTTAAAATTTGACTTACTCGAACATAAGACGCTGATGGGAAGCTTGTATCGTTTCTAAAAGTCTTTCAAGAGCACCTCTTCTAACATGACGGAAAGTATCTTTTTTGATAACTTTTCCTGTATGAAATAAATCATCAGTTTCATAGCCTAAAGTTGCTTTTATTTGGTACGTTCTCATCGGCTTCCTCTCTCTAATATTGTAGCCCATTTTTGTCCCGTTGTTCAATCCTAAAACTAGGAAAGGATTTAGTCTTAAGCTAAAAAGACATTTACCGAGAAGGCCTGATGTGTTGAATCCTAGAGAAAGAACCGGGATACATTTGAAGTCTTCGATTTGATATCTTGGTCCAACAACAAGTGGATGATCGGCAAAACTGGGCCTTAAGATTTCATTTCCCTCGTCATCCCTTCTTCTTACCATCTTCGGCTCTCGACATTTTAACTCATTTAGTTCTGTAAAAAATAATTTATCGAACAGAAGAATTACTGAGAGACTTACCTGAAGTAAGTTTGGACAAAATACTATTTCTGACTCTCCCCACTGATTCTCCAAACGGTTTGTATACACATAATACACCATTTAGGAGTTTCCAGATTGTGGCAGAGTCGCTGATTAATTTGCTCATATTAATGACTTTCCATAAGAAAGTGCCCAAGTGCCAAATGTGGTCGCCTGATAAGGGACTGATAACTCAAAACTGTCAGCACTGGAAGAATAACAGTACTGTAACCTACTGTAGTGTTTGATGTGATGCACATGTATCATTTCTCCTTATTTTCATACTTAAATTGAATTTAAATAGTGTCACAATCGTTCAAGGTAATCATAATCCTAAATTTTCCCTGAATCTCCTAAAAACATCCTAAAATAACAAATAGAGTTGTTCAATAGTACCTTTTTGAGTAGTAACATCATTTTTCTACTAGTCTAATAGGTCCACTGATATAATGTTCAGAAAACCCTGACTTAAAAGATCGTTATTGTCAATTGATTTCCTTTCTTTTTAGAGCCATGGACGACATAACTAAAGATAAGCGTTTCCGTCACATCGCATCGGATCCGCGGTTCAAAAAATACCGAAAAGCGAATATAAAGTTAAAATTGACAAACGATTCCAGTCTATGTTTACCGATAAGCGGTTCCAACTGAATTACGTCGTCGACAAACGTGGTCGCCCTGTTAACGAAACGCAGAGCGACAATTTTAAAAAATACTACGACTTGGAAGAAAGCCAAGATGAAGATGAGAATGAAAGCGGAAGCGATGAAGATGAGGAAAAAAGCGGAAGCGATGAAGAAAGCAGAAGCGATGAAGATCAAAATCAAGAAATCGAAACTGATGAGAAAAGCGAGAGTGAGGATGAAAGTGAGAATAAAGAAAAGAAAGAAAAACAAAAAAGCCAAAAGACAAAGCAAAAGAGGAAAGTAAAAGGCTTGCCAAGTTGGCCGATGAAATTCACAAGTCAAGAACAAATGATTCCGTCAAAGAAAAGCTGCAGGATATGACCGTCGATTATGCCCGAGGAATCGGAACTCTTTTATCCGAAAGTTCTTCTGACGAGCCTTCATCTGATGGTACCCATTTAATTAAAGATTAATTATTATTCACTTTATTTTATAGAATCTGAAAGTGAATTTATCGAGCATGCATGGGGTGAGTTGGATAAAGATGCTGAGCAAACGGATGAAATTACACGAAGAATCGCCGTCTGCCATATGGACTGGGATAGAATCAACGCCAAAGATATCATGGTGCTTTTTCATTCTTTCTTACCTGCTGACGGCATCATTGAATCTGTGACCGTAATAATTTTTACATCTCTTTTTTTCGTTCTTAATATTTTATTTTTCAGATTTATCCTTCAGAATTTGGAATAGCCAGAATGAAAGAAGAAGAACTTAAAGGCCCAAGGAATTGGTTGATGATGAAAAATCTCATAAATTTGACGAAGATGATTTTGAAGATAAAGTAAGAAGTTCATTCTGGGTTCTTTAGTTTAGAGCAGTGATTCTCAACGGGGCGGTGCCCGGTAAACGCCGCCCGTTAAGTAAAGGGCAAAAACTTAATCGCCCCTTATAAAATTTAACCGGCCCGCTAAGTAAAGGGTAAAAACTTAATCGCCCGCTAAGTATAGGGCTAAAACTTAACTGCCCGTTAAAAAGTTAACTGGCCCGTTAAGTAAAGTGTAAAAACTTAACCGCCTGTTAGAAAATTTAACCGGCCCGTTAAGTACAGGGCAAAAACTTAACCAGCCCGTTAATTAAAGGGCGAAAACTTAATTGCCTGTTAAAACGTTAACCGACCCGTTAAGTGAAGAATAAAACTTAACCGCCCGTTAAAAAATCTAACCGGCCCGTTAAGTATAGGGCAAAAACTTAACCGCCCGTTAAAAAACGTAACCGTCCGTTAAATAAATGGTAAAAACTTAACCGCCCGTTAAAAATTTAACCGGCTCGTTAAGGAAGTTAATACTCTAAAGTTTAGAGTTTTATCTCTAAGCAGTGTTTCTCAATCTTTTTGAAGCCTGCTCCCCCATAAGAGGAAAATACTTGCCGCTCCTTCCCTACTTAAAAAAATAACTTAACGGGCCACTTAATTTTTTTAACGGCCGGTTAAAATTTTGCCCTTTACTTTAAGAAGTTATTGTGGTACCCTCCACGTCGGATTTTTGAGGAAGAGTCTCACAGACTCCCTTTTTTGTACTCACCTCCCCGTTGTACTTCCACTCCCTTATACTTCCCCCTCCTAAATTTTTACAAATCTTTAAGGAAGTTTTCGTTGGAAGCTCTTCAAACAAGTACCTTTTTTAGCATTCTGAAGGTAGTACATATCACAGAGAGAAACTTAGAGAGTATCAGCTGAAGCGGCTTAAATATTATTATGCTGTAATAGTTTGTAATACTGCTGAGGCTGCCAATAAGTTGTATACAGAGTGCGACGGTATGGAATATGAAAGCAGTGCTACCAAAATTGACCTTCGATTTATCCCAGACGATATGACATTTGAACAGGTTTTATAGAATTTGATTTTATGCTAAATCTAATTTGTGTTTAGGAACCGAAAGAGGTTTGTTCACAGCTTCCGGATGTGACGAAATACAAGCCGAGGCTTTTTGCCAACAGCGCCCTTCAGCAGGGTACCGTTCGACTCACATGGGACGAGACAGACCCAAATAGAATCGAATTTAATAAAAAGATCATCAAAGGTGAAATTAACGATGATGATATACAGGCTTACATCGCAGCTTCTTCGGAAAGCGAAGATGAATCAGAAAAAGAGGAGGAAGAAGAAAAAAAAGAAGACCTTGATCTGATTTCAAAGTACAAATCTCTTATCGCCGAAATCAAAGAAAAAGAAAACCGTAAAAACGACGAAGAAATGGAAATTTCATGGGTGCCGGTCTCAGCAGTAAAATGAAGGTGGCTCATTCTCAAAATTCATCCGACGAAGAATCCGAACAAGAAGAAAAAGAATCAGAAAACAAAGAACAAAATGAAAACAACGTATTTATTTATCTAATTTGTTATTTTTGTTTATTTTTTAATTTTTAGGAAGAACTGGAATTATTGTTGGCTGGTGATGACCCTGAAGAAAACAATAAAGCACATTTTAATCTCAAAGACATACAGAAGATTGAAAAGATGGAAAATAAAAAGAAAAAACGAAAAAAGAATCTTAAAAAACTAGAAGAAAATCAAGATAATTTCAAAGTAATTCTTTCCTCCATTTAGGCTGTTTATTAAATTTTAATTTTTAGGTCGATCTTTCCGACGACAGATTCTCTGCTTTATACACTTCTCATCATTTCAATATCGATCCGGCAGATTCGAATTTTAAGAAAACGAAAGGAATGACGGAATTTATCACCGAGAAACATAAGAGAAGAAAATTAGATGATTCTCAGGTATTTAATTCGTTCATCTAAAAATGTTTTTGTTTAATTTATTTTTTTCTTTCTAGGATGTAAAAACTGGAGGAAATAGTAAATTAAATTCTGAACTTTCTAGCCTGGTTAATTCAATAAAACGAAAAAGTAAAGCTTAAATTTGAAGTTTTTATTTTGTAAATAAATTTTATGTTTTAACTTCCTTAAAGAAGTTATTGCGATACCCTCGACCAGACCCCGGAGGGTCAAATCGAATATTGATCTTTACCGATCTCAACTTTGTCTGTGGTGCCGGCCGGCCGTCCGGCCGTCCGTAGCATTTTTTTCCGGAACACTTTACGGCCACAGTTTTCATCCGATTTTCACCAAATTTTTACACAAATTTCTTTAGCCGGTGAAGAAGAATGTAACGAGGGGATTTTTGAATTTCGAAAAAATGGCGGAGATATGTCTGTTTGAAATTTTAAAAAATTCGCTGCGGCCGAACCGTTAATCCGATTTTCACCAAATTTTCACCAATTACTCCTTATTTTTTAAGAATTTTGGTGCAAAAAATTGCCACTTTTTAATTACTATTTTTATTAGTAGGGAGAAATTTCGTACTTCTACCCTTTACGAGAGGCACATCCCTAGGCCAAAGAGCCCATTATTTCTACCTTGACACTTAAAAAATTTTTCGAAAAAAAGAACTTAAAAATTTTCAAAAAAAATAAAAAAGAAAAAGAAGAAAAAACCCGGAAAATTTTTCGAAAAAAAAATTTTTTTTTTTACAAAAAAACTTAGAAAATTTTTCGAAAAAAAGAACTTAAAAAATTTTTCGAAAAAAAAAGGAAAACCCGGAAAATTTTTCGAAAAAAACTTTGAAAATTTTTTGAAAAAAAAAATTTTTTTTTTCGGACAAAAAAAACTTAGAAAATTTTTCAAAAAACTAACTTGGAAAATTCTCCTTTATACTTTCCCTCCCTACTACATCCCCTTCCTTTATACTTTCGTTCCCTTATACTTCCCCCTCCATTATACTTCCCCCTCTGTTATACTTTCCCCTTCCTTATACTTTCCCCTCCGTTATACTTCCCCGTTCGTTATACTTCCCCCTCCGTTATACTTCCCCTCCCATATTATACTTCCTACTCCGTTATACTTCCCCCTCCGTTATACTTCCCCTCCCACATACTTCCCACTCCGTTATACTTCTCCTCCCATATACTTCCCCCTCCTATATAGATACTTCTCTTTAAGGAAGTTCCCGTCGGGGCCAGCTCCAGACTAGTACTTTATTTTGTTTTGTTGGTGCAGAACATTTTGTTTCAACTGATTAAAATAAACTCAATAATAGTCTTCCTCAGTTGATTCAATATGGAAAATATCGGATGAACCGATATATCGGAAGGAAAATATCGGATGAAGCGATATATCGGAAGGAAAATATCGGATGAAGCGATATATCGGAAAGAAATATCGGATGAAGCGATATATCGGAAAGAAAATATCGGATGAAGCGATATATCGGAAGGAAAATATCGGATGAACCGATATATCGGAAGGAAATTATCGGATGAACCAATATATCGGAAGGAAAATATTGGATTTACCGATATATCGGAAGGAAAATATCGCAAGAATCAGAAGGAAAATATCGATATTCCGAGATATCGGAAGTATCGCAACAACCCTCTCAGTCCAAAAGCTGTGAAAAACTTCTTAAAATCATGTAAAAGAGTTTCTCTAATCTCTAAAAAAGTAAAAAACTTATCAAAAATGTGGTGAATTTGAGGAAAAAGTGGTTATTTGAAAAACCCCAAGATTTTTCAGTGTTTATGACGTAATGAATAAAGGAGTCAACCAGGGGGTGTTCTGAATTTGAAAATACGGAGGTATAACTGCAATGTGGTTATAGTAACTCTTGCGGTGATAAAACTGATAAAAGAACATTAATAATCAACAGGATTTAGATTAATTAAGGTCTTAAAATGTCGATTAAAGACTTAATTAGAAAAAGGGTAAGCCAATCTTTGATGTATTCAGAAGTTATTCTGAATACCCCAAAAGTTTCTTTTACATCTGAATACCTGTTAAGGTGTCTTTTGGAGAGCACAGATCATAAGAGTTTGTCCATTAAATGATTACACTTTTAATTTAGATTTGTGAATATTTGGGAAGAAAATATGAAAGAGCCGATCTCCCCATGAAGTTAGTGAAATCTCAAAATATTGCTGGTGTAGCGATCCCAGTTTCATCCATTTCCGACGACATTTTAACTTAAAAGACTCTTTTATCGATAAAGTTTTCAAAGAACAAGACAATTTATTCTTCTCCATCAATAAACAGCAATTAATCAACCATTGTCTATCTAGTAAAGAACTCAAATGTAATAAATTTCGAAGAAAAATAATAGTTGAATATAGGTAACTGTTAATATAGAGTTAAAAAGAAATTCATGTTTTTTTCAGCTCTCCGAATATTGCGAAGCCGTTTCATTTTGGGCATTTGAGGTCTACCATAGTTGGTCATTTTGTATCAAATATTTTATCAAAATATGACGATGTTGTGCGCCTTAATTATTTGGGAGATTGGGGTACCCAAATGGGTTTCGTCAAATTAGGCTTAGAGGGAACCAACAATAATTCTAATCCTATAAAAATGATGTATGATGCATACATCAAGGCATACAGTGAGCCCAAAAATATTGAAAAAGCCAGAGAAATATTTTATAAACTGGAATCCGACGATTTGAAAGAGACTTCAGAATGGTTTTCGATTAAAAAATCGGCTGTCGATAATTTAAAAGAGACTTATAAAATATTGGGGATTGAATTTGACGATTATTCTTACGAGTCTGATTTTAGAGCTCGCAACATACAGAAGACTTTAAATTATTTTTTGACAATAACATCGCATTTTTCAATGAAGGACAAATGGTATGGAATTAATTTTTTGTTTATTTAAATTATAAATTATAGGGGATGAATATAAATGGAGTTTTTACTCCTCTGCTAAGAAAGGATGGTACAACGCTTTATTTGAGTAGAGACATCGCTGCAGCTTTGGAAAGGCATAAAAAATACAAATGCGATAAAATTCTTTATGTTGTCGACAAAGGACAAAGTAATCATTTAGAAAATTTAAAAGAAGCTGTTCAACTTGTAACAAAAGCGATCTCGTCGAACATATTCGGTTTGGGAAAGTTGTCGGCATGAGTACCAGGAAAGGGACGAGCATATTTTTAGACGACATTCTCGATTCTGTTTGTCAAAAAATGTCCGAGCAGCAAAACAAATCTTTAAGTATGACTAGATTTGTGATTAATTCGTTAATGAAATAACTTTTAGATACTAAAACCTCTGATTTTGAAACAACGAGGACATTAGGATTATCTGCATTGTTTGTTTATGTTTTAAAACTGAATAGACAACGGGATTTTAAATTTGATTGGGACGCCGCTCTTCAGGTAAAGTGTCTTAAGGATTACTTCCTTAAAGAAGTTATTGTGATACCCTCCATGTCGGGTTTTTGTGGCAGCTTTCTTGCCCCTTGTAGGAACTAAGACAGTATTGGGCATCACAATATGATTATAATCATGTTTTATGAGTTGTAATTATGATTATAATTGTAATCACAAACCTTAAATATGTGAGTTACATTCGTTATCAAATATTTTTTATAATTACACTGGTAATCATATTTTTTCATGATTATGCTTGTAATCATACTTTTTCTCATGATTACGCTTGTAATAAGACTTTTTGTGTAATTCCGCACCTAAATACCACTTTTTTTTTAATTACAATAATTGTTATTATTGTTTCACTGATATTGAATGTTTTCCTCTAAATAAAATAAGTTGGCCAGCCTGTAGGTCAAAGAAAGGGTCGATTTTTTCGGTGAATATAAAAGGAAAGTTTGGTAAATTGGTTAGAGCCTAGAGACCTCTCTGGTTGTAACTACTAGGTGAAACAATAATTAAAACTATTGTAATTACGAAAAAAGTGGTATTTAGGTGCGGAATTACACAGAAAAGTATAATTATGAGCGTAATCATGAGAAAAAGTATGATTCAAGTGTAATAAAGAAAAAAAGTATGATTACAAGCGTAATCAAGAAAAAAAGTATGATTACAAGCGTAATCAAGAAAAAAGTATGATTACAAGCATAATTATAAAAAAAGTATAGTATTGTTTCACTGATATTGTATGTTTTCCTCTAATTAAAATAAGTTGGCCAGCCTGTAGGTCAAAGAAAGGGTCGATTTTTTCGGTGAATATAAAAGGAAAGTTTGGTAAATTGGTTAGAGCCTAGAGACCTCTCTGGTTGTAACTACTAGGTGAAACAATAATTAAAACTATTGTAATTACGAAAAAAGTGGTATTTAGGTGCGGAATTACACAGAAAAGTATAATTATGAGCGTAATCATGAGAAAAAGTATGATTACAAGTGTAATAAAGAAAAAAAGTATGATTACAAGCGTAATCAAGAAAAAAAGTATGATTACAACGTAATCAAGAAAAAGTATGATTACAAGCATAATTATAAAAAAAGTATAGTATTGTTTCACTGATATTGTATGTTTTCCTCTAATTAAAATAAGTTGGCCAGCCTGTAGGTCAAAGAAAGGGTCGATTTTTTTGGTGAATATAAAAGGATAGTTTGGTAAATTGGTTAGAGCCTAGAGACCTCTCTGGTTGTAACTACTAGGTGAAACAATAATTAAAACTATTGTAATTACGAAAAAAGTGGTATTTAGGTGCGGAATTACACAAAAAGTATAATTATGAGCGTAATCATGAGAAAAAGTATGATTACAAAGTGTAATCAAGAAAAAAGTATGATTACAAGCGTAATTATTTAAAAAAAGTATGATTACAAGCGTAATTATTTAAACAAAGTATGATTACTAGCGTAATTTAAAAAAATAGTGTTAACTAATGTATTTATAATTGTAGTCATAATCACACATTTAAGGTTTGGGATTACATCATAATTACAACAAAAACACATGATTATAATCATAGGTTATGATTATGCCCAACACTGAACTAAGCCTGTCAAGACCTTAATTTATGATGTAGAGATTTAGGCCAGTGGGCATTGCAGTTAAGTGGATTAGTAGTGCAGAAAAGAAAATTAATTTTTAAAAAATCTTTGCTTAGGGCACTGGAGATTCTGGGGTCAAACTTCAATACACTCATTGCCGTCTTAAAAGTTTAGAAGATAAATTTAGCCATCGCATCATCGAAAATTGTGAAGCGTCTTTACTTCAAGAAGAAATTGTTCTCGATCTGGTCATTTTATTATCAGAGTATGCTTTTATATTTTTCTTTAAAAGAAGCTTTTTTTTTTATTTTTAGGTTTGATGAAACTCTCCTCAATTCCAAAGATTACCTGGAATCATATTATCTAGTCAAATATTTGTTTAAATTATGGTAAATTTAATTTTTTTGTTTCAATTAACTTTTTTCTGTAGTAATTTGACAGCAAAGGCGCTCAAGTTGCTTCCGGTGAAAGATGAGCCTGAAGAAATAGGAAATCAGAGGTTGCTTCTTTTTAAAAAAATCCGTCAGGTACTCAATGAAGGGATGACGATTTTAGGGTTGAAACCATTAGAAAAATGTAATTTGACATTTAATAAAACTACAAAAAAAATGCTTTTTAACGCTTTTTCCAGGTGAATTTCTTCCTCGCTTTGGCTTGTCCGGGCTTCTTCCTTTCTCTTCTTCTAAAATCACGGGTTAGAAGGCCAGCTAAAAAAATGCGAGAAGAATTGAAAATTATAATTCAGACACGAGAAGGATGTGATTCTGAAACGTCCTTGATGTGGGAGTGGTTTTTCCCACATTAGTATGTAAAATGACGTTCTAAGAAAAAAAATTACCTAGTCTCATTGTTTCTATCATATCCTTAGAAACGAAAGATTTGAGGCCCCACGAAATTCCCCAGCGAATCGCTCCAGCTTGTCCGGTCTCGCCTCCGTCTCTTACTGTAGCGACGATATCGACTGAAGTCCTCAATCCTGTTAGCTCAAGCGGATATAAAATCTACAACATCGAATTATCTAAAAACGTCTTATTTCTGTTTGGCCAATAACGAATTCAATATTAAATTCTGCCTTTCTAAAAGATGCTCGAGTCTATCTATCTTCTGCGACAAATACTCAATTTCGTTGTTTTTCTCTTGACAGTATGAAGACTGCGTATGATAATTTTTCGCCCTCCTAGCAATCTCGTGGGCTTCCACCATTATACTTTTTGGAAGACGTCTTTCTCTCGGGTTTAAAGGCTTTACATGAAGAACAACCCTATATGCAGCCGGCGACATAAGAGCAGACCATTTTAAAATATTGACTATCTGTTTCGGCAAATAACCTTGAAATAATGATAACTCTAGAAATGATATTAGCTCAGTTTGTCGCACAAGTTTTGACAATCCGGCAGTTTTGTGTAAACCCTGAATATCATGTACAGCGATTCCAATTAACAAATTCATTAAAACGACAGTAACGAACAACAAAAATAAAACAAAAGTTATATGAGCACTTATGCTTAATAACAAAGAGTCTTTATCTTCCGAGCCTAAGATTAAATCTACATCAAGCTCTCCGGTCATCATCACCAAAACTTAACAAAACCAATCAAAGGGTTTTGAAAAGCGTCAGAAGTTGGGAAAATGACACAAAAACTAATCGTAAAGCCAATCAATAAGCAGGCATAAGCAAGAAAAAGTTTGGCAAACTCTTTTTGAACTTTGGTAAACATCTCAACATATGTGCCAAAAACTGGCAGTTGCCCGATGATAACCATTAGGTTGGTCCATCCACATAAAACAGCAAAAGCGCCAACATGATTTTGCCACACATATGTCTGTCCGGTATAAACAAAAGATATTATAAAAACACTACAGATATTAAACCATTCAATTATGTTAGCCCATTGTCCAAAATACTGCCCAGCAGATGAATAACCTGCAAGTCCAAAAAGTTTTCTGGTAGCTTCACAGAACGTAAAAAAAACCAAAATGTACCAGATAGACTCCATTAAAAATGGACTTCTCAACAAAATATTCCCAATCACTGAATTATTTTCACATAACTCCCTCGTGGATAAAGTCGTTATATTTTTGGCTGTGTTATAGCAGTTGTGCGCTAAAGTCGTAATTACGTATAGAGTTAAAAATAAGACGAAGACACTAGTGAGCAATAAACGTGAGAAATAAAATCGACGTATTTTTTGCCACTTGAGATGTAGGAAGGCGCAGCAGAGAGGATGGTCCAGCATATTTTTTGCCCTTCATCTATTAGTGTTTTTAAAAGACCGACTTCTCCGCCTGATGAATGCTGAAGAAGGGCGCGGAAATCTAATTTAAGTTCGACTTCTCGAAACGACTGTTCTGGATCGTGAAGCGAAATTGATGTATCAAGTCTACGGCTTATGGCGACCAATGATGCTGGAGTTTTTCTTCTTACAATACTTAATGCTGTCAAACCGCCTTTCGTCCTGGCACTCACATCTGCTCCATTCATAATCAAAAGATCAACGCAGTTCCTCAACTCATTCACCGCTGCAATATGTAACGGGGTGTATCCATATTTATCTTTTAGATTGACATCAGAGCCAAATTTGACTAAAACTTCGACTATGTTGTACGCATGAAGTCCTTTCCCGACAGCAGTATGTAGAGGAGTTCGGTTTTCATTGTCATTTTCAAGAATGTTTGAGCCTGCTTTAATTAAGCTTCAACGCATTCCGTACTTTGAGAACGGGTCGCAGAATGAAGAGGGATTTGACCTTTTTTATTTTTTCTTCCGTAAATCTGCTCCTTTGGCCAACAGAAGCATCACGCAGTCCGTATTCCCACCTTCTGAGCAAAAATGGAGCGCAGTATTCCCTTTTTCGGATGATCCCAAATTAACATCAATGATGCACAATCTAAAAGGAGTTTGATAATATTTATATTACCTCTATCAGATGCTATATGTAAAGGAGTCAAACCGTATGAATCGTACGCATTTGGGTTAACTCCACGTCTTAAAAACGTCCGTAGACATTCAACCGAATTTATCCGCACAGCAGAATGAAGAACAGATTCATGAATTTTGCAATTTTTCGATAATAAAATTTCACAGCTTCTGGCGAGTTGCCGAATATTGCGAAATGTAATGGAGTTATGTTGTTTACTTGTAGATTTATATCGACATTTAGGTTGACCAGGATTTCTAAGCATTTGAGACATCCGCTGAAAGCCGACATGTGAACCGGGGCGTAACCGTCGGTAATAAAGTTTAAATTAATTTTATACAAATTATTAAGTTTGAGTAAAATTTCATCTTTTTTTTGAAAACATGCCCAGAGTATTAAAACATTTAGTTCTTTAGCATTCAGCTTTTGTAAATCTGGTTCGTTACCGTTTTCTATTTCGAGTAAAAGTTTAACGTCGCCGGATGATGAGCGCATGGAGTCGAATAAATTTTGGCGAAGGGTTTCCTTGCAGATTTTAACGCTGAGCTCGTCTTCCATGTTTTCGCTGAAAATCTCTTCCGGGTTGAACTCGATATCTTTAGATGGTAACGTTTTTGATCTGAAGCTTTTCCATCGTTTGATGAAACTCGGTTTTTTCCGACTTCCTTCTAAATTCATACTCGTAGCTCTATCCAGGCTCACTTTCTCCATCATGACTCACTACCCGAATGAAAATTCAAAGAATCCAACAGTTCCCTTTCCATCCCCGCCAGAATGATCCTAACTGTACATCTCTCCCACCAATGAAAATTCGAATTTCACACATAAAAAGTCATTGACTCATCCCTGTTTGGATAAAGTTGACCACAGAAATAGAGGCAGAATAATTAAACAAGCTAAGTGTATACAAACAAAAGGAGCAAAAAATCCGTTCTGTAAACAATTATTTACAAAGATACAATTTTAGAAAATGTTTACCTGATTCCTCGCTTGTATCGTCGAAAAATATTCTATCCCTTCGTTATTTATCGAAATTTTTCCACTCCCAGGGCTATATACGGTCACATCAGCCCTAGCATTCTTTCTCGGACAATCTACAAAAATTAAACAATTTCATCAGTAAAAATTCAAAATATCATTAAAATTTAGTTATAAATACTAATTACTATACTAATACTATACTAATTAAATAGGTACTAATAAATACTAATTAAGGGTTAATATAATATTTACCTCGTGTGGTAATGTATGCACGGCCGTTTACATCATAGCTAGGCTAAAAATAAAAAATAAAGTTTATAAAAAAAGTTTATATAAAAATAACGTTTATAAAAAATATAAAAAAAATATAAAAATAACGTTTATAAAGAGTAGAGAAAGGCAAGCAATTTTAACTTTACCAACTAACTTTTTATTGCGAAAATGAGCTTAAAATTCAGAAAAAATTTGAAAAAATTTCTGACCTCTCAACAGTTATAAAAATTAATTAAAAGTTTGGGAAAAATTTCAAAAATTCTGAAAGATGCTTCTTTAGATGCTTAACGATTGAAAGTACTGGTTTGAAGAGCACCAACGAAAACTTCCTTAAAGAGAAGTAACAATATAGGAGGGGAAGTATATGGGAGGCAAGTATAAGGGGAAGTATAACGGAGGGGAAGTATAAGGGAATGAAAGTATAGTGAAGGGAGGGAAAGTATAAAGGAGGGGGAAGTATAAAGGAGGGAAAGAATAAGGGAAGGGGAAGTTTTATTTTTTTTTTCGAAAATTTTCAGGGTTTTCCTCTTTTTTTTTCGAAAAATTTTAAGTTTTTTTCCTAAAATTTTCCGGGTTTTCCTTTATTTTTTTTTTGAAAAATTTTCTAACTTCTTTTTTAAGTTAACTTTTTCCAAGTTTCAAGGTAGAAATCTCTTTGGCCTAGGGATGTGTCTCTCGTAATGGGTAGAAGTATGAAATTTCTCCCTACTAAAAAAAATAATAATTAAAAAGTGGCAATTTTTTACACCAAAAATTCTCAAAAAATATAAGGAGTAATTGGTGAAAATTCGGCCGCAGCGAATTTTTTAAAATTTCAAACAGAGATATCTCCGCCATTTTTTCGAAATTCAAAAATCGCCCTAGTTACATTCTTGTTTCCGACTAAGGAAGATTTTGTGAAAATTTGGTGAAAATCGGTTAAAAACTGTGGCCGTAAAGTGTTCTGGAAAAAAATGCTACGGACGGCCGCCGGCACCACAGACAATGTTGAGATCGGTAAAGATCAACATTCGATTTGATACTCCGGGGTCTGGAAGACCCTTCCCCAAAAACCCGACGTGGAGGGTATACAATAACTTCTTTAAGCAAGTTAATTAATTAAAAGTTTGGGAAAAATTTTAAAAAATTCTGAAAGATGCTTCTTTAGATGCTTAACGATTGAAAAAAAAATGAGGTCTTTGGGATCATTATTTCTTGATATTCAGGCTTTCCTAAAAAAAAAAAGGATGAACCCGTTTTTCTCGAAAACTGTTTGATTTTTTGATCTGAAAATGTCAGCTCTAATTCACACAGAGAGGCATCTTCCGGAATTTTTTCGGCCAAATCGGAGTGAGTGCTTATAACGTCATAACTCATAAGGAAAAAAACAATCCAAGATTTCTTTGAAAAAATAACTTACCGTTTCTGCCTCAAATTTCATAACAGAATCCATTAATGGTGACCTTAATTTCATAATAAAGTCTTTTACTAAAGCCGCCAGGCTAAGTTCAGCAAGTCTGTCAAGGGCCAGAATAAAATTTTGATACTAAAATAAATAGTAAGAATTTGACAATTAAATTTCAAATTACTTCATTATCAGTCAATGATTCAACAGTGTATTGTTCCAGTTCACTTTTTGATAGCCACTTCGTCCCAACAAGATCTCTATAAACACAAAAAAAAAAAAAAATAAATTTCATAAAATGAAAAGGTACATTTTTTCAATGATGGCGGCTTTTTTTCCTTTTAAAATTTCATTTTCTTCATTTATAAGGTTGTGCATGTGGCTGACTATTTCCTGAAAAAACAAAAATTATTGGTCAGAACAGTAGTGCTGAATTTATATTTTAATGGAAGAGTGAGTAAATTAGGAAGAGGAAAAAGTTTAGGCACCAGTGAGATTAGAACCTACGACCTATAGGTTTCTAGCCCATCGGAATCCTACGTCTCTATTCAACTAGGCTTCCATATTGGTAGAATGGGCAAGAAACCCAGAGATCGTAGGTTCAAATCCTATTTGGGGCCAAACTTTTTTTTCACTTTTCCTCTCCCTAATTTACTCTTCCACTAAAATTACATAACATTATTAAAATGATACTTACATGCATAATGTTATAAAAATTGGGCTTCCCTGTATAAAAAAGGAAATGAAAAGGTCGGCCGCTTTCGTCAAACTCCGCATCTTTTTTAGGAGGAAAAATTAATTGCGGCGGCTTCATTAAAGGGCGAGCTTTCTTTTCAAATAATCCTGAAGGTAGCAAATATTCAATCGCTTCCTTTAAATAAATAATTAAAACAATAAAAGCATTTGAAAAAAATCTTACGTCGATATCTTGTTGGGTAAAAGTTTCCGCATCTTTGCCCATCATATTGGCTAAATGTCTTTTCCCTATGTTATATTCGTCCGCTTCTCTTTTCATAAATTCATCTATAAAAAAAGTTAAATGACAGAAAAATTAAGAAAAAAGGACTTACTGTAGGCTCTGGAACGATCTAAATAAGCTTTCATCGCTTTGCTTACTTTTTTAGCGGTTCGGGCTCTGGGGCATTTTCGGCTTTCAGTTGAGAACAACATCGACCAACTGGGGTTACATGGACCTGAAAAATTACTAAGTTAAATCTATTTCATTGAGCTGGTTTACGCAGTGATCATAATGACTAACGGTCACTTACCCTTTGAATTTGTTTACACAAGTTAGACACACACGTCACGCTTCTATTTATGAACATTTTTACTTTATAATAATACCACTCATTAATATACTGTACTTAATTAGAAGTTTAGAAGTTCTTGCATGGTGCTTATCAACAAAAATAACTTGATTTTAACAGTTTATCAAAAGACAGTTTGGCCACTCTTCTGTCGTAACTTTTCCCCTCAAAAGTTCTCTTTACCCAGCATCTTCAGAAAATTTTATTCTGCACACCTATTTCTTGTTTTCTGGTGTAGAAACACCATTTTTATGGATTTTTGCGGGTTTTCGTAAGACTTATCCTGGAGACACAAAATTTTTACTGAATTTCGATGCATTTTTTTTTTCGCTATTTTGGCTGAGAAACGCCATAGACGAATTGATTTCTAGATGAGATTTCATCGACTCCTTTTTTGGCCTCTGGGCAGAAAATGTAATTCTGAGCCCCATCTTATGGCCAAAAAACACCTTTTTCATCTTCTAGGTCTAGGAACAACTTTTTCATCTTCTAGGTCTAGGAACACCTTTTCATCTTCTAGGTCTAAGAACACCTTTTTCATCTTCTAGGTCAGGAACAACTTTTTCATCTTCTAGGTCTAGGAACACTTTTTCATCTTCTAGGTCCAGGAACACCTTTTTCATCTTCTGGTCTAGGAACACCTTTTTCATCTTCTAGGTCTAGGAACACCTTTTTCATCTTCTAGGTCTAGGAACACCTTTTTCATCTTCTAGGTCTAGGAACACCTTTTTCATCTTCTAGGTCCAGGAACAACCTTTTCATCTTCTAGGTCCAGGAACACCTTTTTCATCTTCTAGGTCTAGGAACACCTTTTTCATCTTCTAGGTCTAGGAACACCTTTTTCATCTTCTAGGTCTAGGAACACCTTTTTCATCTTCTAGGTCTAGGAACACCTTTTTCATCTTCTAGGTCTAGGAACACCTTTTTCATCTTCTAGGTCTAGGAACAACTTTTTCATCTTCTAGGTCTAGGAACACCTTTTTCATCTTCTAGGTCTAGGAACACCTTTTTCATCTTCTAGGTCTAGGAACACCTTTTTCATCTTCTAGGTCTAGGAACAACTTTTTCATCTTCTAGGTCTAGGAACACCTTTTTCATCTTCTAGGTCTAGGAACACTTTTTCATCTTCTAGGTCTAGGAACACCTTTTTCATCTTCTAGGTCTAGGAACACCTTTTTCATCTTCTAGGTCTAGGAACACCTTTTTCATCTTCTAGGTCTAGGAACACCTTTTTCATCTTCTAGGTCTAGGAACACCTTTTTCATCTTCTAGGTCTAGGAACAACTTTTTCATCTTCTAGGTCTAGGAACACCTTTTTCATCTTCTAGGTCTAGGAACACCTTTTTCATCTTCTAGGTCTAGGAACACCTTTTTCATCTTCTAGGTCTAGGAACACCTTTTTCATCTTCTAGGTCTGGGAACACCTTTTTCATCTTCTAGGTCTAGGAACACCTTTTTCATCTTCTAGGTCTAGGAACACCTTTTCCATCTTCTAGGTCTAGGAACACCTTTTTCATAGTTTTTAGCATGAAAAACACCTCTTGAAATTGGTTTGCTTTCCAATTTCACTGAACTTCCTTCAAAAGAAATCTTTTAAACCAGATTTTAAAGCGTTTTGACTGAGAAACGCACGCCAGAAAACTGTATTCTGACCTTCAACCTACAGCGGCAAAAAAAAAAAAAAATTTCTCTTGCTTTAGAGACACCTTTTTCATTGAATTTTTTTCGTGGCATTTTCCAAAGTCTTTTGCTTTAGAAATACCCTTTTTACGGGATATTGGTTTGCTGCTATTTTTATGGAATTTTTTTAGTAATTTGGCTGAAAAATACCATTTTCACTATTATCCTATGTGCTGGATTTTAATGGGGAAAAAATGCGCTATTTTATAATAACAAAAATTTAATCTTCTTCATCTTCTTCAGATTCATCATCAACATCCATATCCTCCTCATCTTCTTCAGAATCATCCGAATCAGAATCACTCGATTCTTTCCAATCTTGTGAATCCAAATCGCACGGAATCAATACATTCCATTCATCGAACTTTTTGATATCTAGAAAACATACATAAATTATTTTTTAAACAGATGAAAAACTAACTGATAGAGTAGAAATCGTTTAGTGTGTAATCAATATCTTTTTTGGTGTCTTCAAAAAGGCCGCCGTAGATGAATAACTTGGATCCTTTGATAGCCATCATTGTGTTGAGTCTGGCGTGTGGATTGACGTTTTCTTGTACGTCTTCAGGAGCTGCTGATTCTGATTGGACCTGCGGTTGCCCTATTTTTATAGTAAACACACCATCACTAGTTTCCTAAAAAGTGAATGTTTTAAAATAGATTGAAGAATAAAATTTTTACTGTTTCAACGCATTCTTCTTGAGGATCTTCATCGCTTTCGTCACTTTCTTCTTTGTCTTTCTTCTCGGTTTCTTCTGTTTCTTTTTCCCAACATTGATTTCATTCCAAATGTATTTCTCGAGACTTAAAACGTGCAAATCGTTGTGAAATTCAGCATCGATTTCTTCCTCAGTTTCATGGTCAGTACTTCCACCAAACGTGTAGGCCTTATTATTAAAATAAGCGCAGGTAACACCACTTCTTGCCCCATATTTCATCCCTCCTGGCTTTAAAATGCTCCATTTCCATTTCAATCCTGTAGTGTCTCCTCCTGAAAATTTCCCATCAGTAAAATATGTTAAGTTTTCCTTTAAATTTTTACTTTCAGGTGATAAAAGAAACATGTCGGAATGTGCAGTCCCTTTTTCGACGTCTTTTTAACTTTAGTTCTACTGTAGCCGCCCCAGACGACTATTTTGTTTTCGGCAGTCACTGCCATTTGGCAACCGATCTCGGACAAGGAGGTGTTCCTAAAATATATAAATTATTAAGATAAAATAAAAAGATGTTAGAGAAACTTCCTCAAAATAGGGCAATTTAATAGTTAGGCAGTTTTTTAAAATAACTACGGGAAAAAAAAAAGTCTTTGCCTAGTTACACGGAATGGGCATGAACTTGAAGCACAATAACTTCTATTTGAGTTGGCTAACCTGTTTGCTCTAACTTTGTCCATTTACGATCATCTAAATTAAATGCGTAGACATCATTGAAATATTTGCATTCTCGTAAATTGTCAAAATATCCACCGAAAACGATAAGCTGACGTTTGCAGAGAACCATTCGGTGGCCACTTCTGGGAGAAGGTCCATCAGGAATGCTGAAAAATACGAGGTAAACCGTGGAACTTCTGAGCAGATTTGGGAGTATTCGCATTGGTAAATACGAATACGCCCATGCATCTGAGTTTACTACATACACAAGTTTTGTCCATCGTTTTGTGTCTAAAGAGAACATCCATAAATCTTTGAAGTGACGACATTGAGATTGGCTTTTGGTCATATATTCGCCGCCGAAAACCCAAAGTTCGCCTTTGTTTGAAGGAACGGGGACAGCCTGATGAGACGAAATCGGAGGCGGTCCTCCAGGCGATTTTATCAGCGTCCATTCATCGGAGGCAATTTTATAGATAAAAAGGTCGTTATATAATGTAGTGGTATCCCAGCACAGTATTCTCCTCCTAAAAGAATCAACTCGTCTTTATAAGGATGAGGCGAGAGTGAAGCGAAGCATCTTCTTGTCGGTGGCGTCTTCAAAGCGATTTCTGTACTTTCAACTTCTCCTCTTCTTCTCTTTCGATTTCCGCCAAGATAGTTTCGATATCTTGCTAAAAAATTCGATAAATTTTGAATATAATTTAAAGTGTACTCACTTCTCCTTTACTTGATAGCTGTTTATTAAACTTGTTGATTAGTTTCTTCTCGGTTTTCGCCGCTGTCTTTTCACTTCCTTTGGTTTATTTTTATTCTTCTTCTTATCTTTCCCCATTGCAAAAAGTTTACTTAAAAAATTACCTCGAATTTGAATAATTTACGCCTTCCATGTGCACATGGAAAACAGAAAGGTTTCACATCCGGGCAACAGCGGAGAAGTTTTTTTTTGGCGGGATATAATCTTTTTATTGTATAATTTTGTTTTAAAAATATAAAAATATGAGTCTTTGGGTTGACAAATATAGGCCGAATTCTTTACAGAAGCTAGATTACCATTTGCTGCAAGCTCAACATCTTAAGAATCTTGTAAGTTCTTTTAAATTAAGATTTTGAAATAATAACTTTTTCTGTAGGTAAATCAGGGTGATTTTCCTCATTTGCTTTTCTTTGGTCCATCCGGTGCTGGGAAAAAGACTCGAATTATGGCTTTGCTGAAGGAATTGTATGGCTCTGGTGTGGAGCGTCTACGAATGGAAAAACTTAGTTTTACGACACCTTCCAATAAAAAACTTGACATAATGACTGTCGCGAGTAACTATCATATTGAAGTAAATCCAAGCGATGCTGGGATTTATGATAGAGTTGTCGTCATGGAGCTCATTAAAAATGCCGCTCAAACGCATCAGCTCGACCCAAATGGACAACGCGAGTTTAAAGTTATTCTTTTGACGGAAGTCGATCGGCTTACCAAAGATGCTCAACATGCTCTACGACGTACCATGGAAAAATATGTCGCCACCTGTCGCTTGATCCTCTGTGCTAACTCAATATCGCAAGTTATTTCTCCATTAAATCAAGATGTCTCGCCATCAGAGTACCTGCTCCTTCAATACCTCAAATTGTCGCTGTTTTACAGGTTTATCTTCATTTTAAATGATGTATAACCTAATTTTTATTCCAGAATGTATGCAAAAAAGAAGGCTTAACTATTCCGTCTGAATTGGCCGAAAGAATAGCGGAGAAGTCTGAAAGAAATTTGAGAAGAGCCATTCTTATGTGTGAAACTTGCAAAGTTCATCAGTATGTTTACTATTAAAATCAGTGTTGGGCGTAATCGTAATCGCAATTACGATTACGATTGTAATCTCAAGTTTCTTAATTACGATTACGATTACAATCGCATTCGTATTTTTTTCTTTGATTACGATGGTAATTGCATTTTTTCTTACGATTTTTTTTACGATTAGAACCGTAATCGTATTTTTTTTTGCGATTACAATCGTAATTGTATTTTCTTTCTGCGATTACCATTATAATCGTATTTGTTTCTGCGATTACAGTCGTAATCGTATTTTCGTTAGTGTTTACGGCTCGTATATGACATCAGGTAATCTCAGTAAAAATGTCATATACGAGCCGTCAACGCTAACAAAAATACGATTACGCCCGTAATCACTGAAAAAAAAATGTGATTACGATTGCAATTGCTGAAAAAAATACGATTATAATGGTAATCGCAGAAAAAAAAAATACAATTACGATTGTAATCGCAGAAAAAAATACGATTACGGTTGATAATCGTAATTGTAATTAAGAAACTTGCGATTACAATCGTAATTGTAATTGCGATTACGATTACCCCCAACACTGATTAAAATATTTCCTAAAATAATTCGAATGTTCCCTCTTAAATACGTGTATTCACTGTTAAATATTTAGAAATACGAATACTTATTTAATTTATAAATACAATTGTATTTATGTTCTTATTCTCAGTATTATAATGTCTGATGTATATATATTCGTATTCGTAAATGTGAATTCCGACAAGGAATACCTTAATTATCCAGAGTTTAGTGTATTCGTATTTATTATAATTATGTAAATAACGCCTGAGTTGGGCGTATTCGTAAATGCTAATACAAATACGCCAACTTTGTATTCGCATTTACGAATACGCCCAACTCTGGTTTCATTTACATTTCCCTAACCAATCTTTGGATTTTTGGGGTTTCCAAAAAAACCTTTCTGTGAATATTTTGTAATCATTTTTTTTAAAGGTACCCTTTTGATGCGAACCAAGAAGTTATGGAACCTGATTGGCAAGTTTACCTCAGAGACACGCGAAGCTTATATTGACCGAGCAAACCCCAGAAGTTAATGGATGTCAGAAATCGCATTTATGAACTTCTAACTCACGGAATTTCGACCGACATAATTTTCAAGGTTAACAGAAATATTATTGTTCTTTAAATATATTTTACTTTAGGGACTTCTCAAAGAACTGGGGAAAAGCTGCGATATGCAGTTAAAAACAAAATTGGCGAAATGGCTGCGACTTACGAACATCAAAGCATCATGGATCAAAAGTTATTTTCATATTGAAGCTTTCATCGCTA
>JACGAQ010000712.1:0-97522 GCA_014119065.1 Orius insidiosus
TGTTTTCAACTTAATTTTTCTTTGACATGATTACTCTCTTTCTCAACCTTTTTTATTTAATTTTTTTTTCTTTTCGAGATTTGGAGATCACATAAAGCGAATTTTTGATCACAAAACGGAAAAATTATAATGCAAAAGAATAGATTGGTCCCGTTCCAGGCCATTTTGATCACACTATCCGGTTGATAACATTAACCGTGATCACATTGAGCGGCGACTACTGTAGATACTACTGGTCGGTGGTTTTAATTCTATCCGACTTTATTTTTTAATTGTTTTATACAATATGAAGGAAAATTGCGTTTTTCACAATCTTCGTTCAACGATGTATTGTGTAAAAAAGTCCGAACTAAATACGAAAATATGTAAGTCTCAAGAAATATTGGAAAGTGCGTGGCCTTGAGGATTAATTGTTCTCTGACCTCGAATGGGGGGATAGCGCCCTCCGTTTCTTTTACTCCTCCCGGCATTTTCCGCCGAATCTTTCTAGAAGGATTACGACGAACTATTCATCGGATTTTCTATATAAAATATTTTTGGAACAGCTCGTCAAACCCTACAATATGGCTGACGGTTTTTTTTAAAAAAATGTTTTAGTCGAAAAATAAAATTTCTATTTTCCGAAGGAAAACTTTTTCGGAAAAACTGCTCCCAAGACCGGATGGGCATTTCCAAAATAAGGAGAACGAGCTTTTGTAAAAATTTTCCGACGATTTTTAGTGCTCAATATTGGAAAGTAATTTTAGGCATCTTCCATCTCTGTCTAACACTTGGTTGAATTTGTGGTCTGATCCGCCTTAAGCGACAGTTTAGCTGGGAGAAGAAAAAAGATTGTTTTCTTTTTACATAGCAACAACTCTAACGACTTATTTAGCTTAACAACAGCATCTGTTAGTGGTTTCGATTATATTTATTTTTAGTGTTGTCATTAGAAGTAATAAAAATGGACGATGACCGTTCAGAAGAATCTGTAAACAGCGATGAGTTGTCGAAAATGCTCACAGCGGACGACGCAGAAAGTCGAAAACTTGCCAGACGGATTCGGATTAAAAGAAGACAACAACAACTTAACCCAAAGTAATTTGAAATGAAAATAAATGAAAACTAAATTTTGTTTTAAAGGGAAAAACCTCCACCACCGAAGACAGAAGCAGAAAAACAAATGGAAAAAAGCATGGATAAAATAATGAAGTTATTAAACACTAGTTATCGCTCTGTATGTCATTTTTTCGCTTCTTTTCTTGTCAATTTTGGCTTCCAGGTAACCAACATAAGAGTGGCTGCTGTCAAATGTAATGATGAAAGACAGAAAATTCAAGCAGTCGAACAAGACCAGACGAGAGAATTGATCCAACAGGAGGCTGATTCTGCACATAAAAAGTTTACGACATCAACGACAAATGGGATGAGATCAAAGGCCTCAACGATCCTTTGGATATTCACAACGAAACAAACTCGCAGAGAGGTTTTTCTTTTAAATTATTTGATTTCTTACACAACTTTGCACAGAAAAATGCCTCCAGTTGTTGGAACAGAAGGATGAAATAATCGACCAATTAAAAAGCAATTTGATTGAAGCAGACAAAGTTTTTTTCGCTGAATTAGAAAAACAAAATGAATACATCGACATACTTTCGGACAGAATAAATTCTCAGATATTCATAATGAATGATGTTCAATCACGAGCTCGAAAGACTAGAAGTATTTTAACTTAATTAATTTTTTTTAATTAATTTTATTTCAGAATGTGATCACTTTGGAGAAAGAGACCCTTTTAAAAAAGCGAAGATTACATTTCGACCACATAGCAAAAGAAAAGGAAAATTTAGAAATGGCTAATTAAAAGGAAAGTTCTTAGTTATAAGAGACCATGAGAACGACATGGATGAGATGATGGTCGAACAAGAAGAAGCGATGCGAGCGACAAAACTTAAGCTCACAAAAAAACTTCATGTAACTCAATTTTTCTCAAGAAAAATCATTTTCTAACTAAATTTCAGAAACTGATTTTAGAACTTGATCATATTAGAAATATTTGTATGATCAACACGGAAAATTGAACTATAACTATCATGTATTGCAAAAACGTGAAAGTGAAAACCGATTAATTAAATCTCAGCAAAAGCAGGTCATTAATCAGTAAGTTGTAAGAATAGTTTTTTAACTTCCTTAAAGAAGTATTGTGATACCCTCCACGTCCGGTTTTTAGGGAAGGGTCTTCCAGACCCAGAAGGTCAAATCGAATATTGATCTGATTGAAGTATAAGGGAAAGAAGTATAACGGGGGTACAAGGGAGGGGAAGTATAACGGGGAGGAGGGGAATTTTAAAAAATTCGCTGAGGCCGAACCGTTGGTCCGATTTTTACCAAATTTGCACCAATTCCTCTTTATATTTTTTACGAATTTTTGGTGAAAAAAAATCATACTTTTTTTATATTAAATTATCCTTTTAGTAGGGAGAATTTTCATACTTCCACTTGCTACAAGAGGGACCGCCCTAGGCCAAAATTCCCATTATATCATTAGGTGTACAAAATGAAACTCAGCCACAGGGTAAATTTGAATTTTGTAGATTTTAGCCGAGTTTCATTTTGTACACCTAGTAGTTCTTTTTTTCAAAATTTTAAACATTTTAGGCGGTAAAGTCCATCAAAAGTTGACCTTCTCCGTGTAAGAAGGTTATTGAAGTATAACCATGAAGAAGGTTAATTTTAAAGGCTTGTAAATCGTAAACCGTTACAGATATTGAAAAAATGCACTAAATAAAATCTGTTGGAAATTTAATTCTCTTTAATTTTTATTCTATTTATTTTTTCTCTAGGACGCACTGTTTTCAAGATAAATTTATTTTAAAAAAAATTATTTTCCGAAAATGGTGCATCCTAGAAAAAAATTAAGTACAAATTTAGAAAATTAAATTTCCTACAATTTTTATTTATTAGGTGTACAAAATGAAACTCAGCCACTGGGTAAATTTGAATTTTGTAGATTTTAGTCGAGTTTCATTTTGTACACCTAATACTTTTCTTCCTTTGTACTCCGTTATACGATACCTCCCCTCTTTTATACTTCCCCCTACGATATACTTCCCCCTCCTTTATACTTCCCCTCCTTTATACTTCCCCTCCTTTATTTTTACTTCTCTTTAAGGAAGTTTTCGTTGGAAGCTCTTCAAACTAGTACTTTTTTAAAATCGTTTAAATTATAGTCTTCAAGAAACTGTGACTGCTTTGAGGAGAAAGGCTGCCGAAGAAAGCACCAATGCCAACTCAAAATAAACCGTTTGACCAAAGAGTTGAAATATTTACATAATAACGTCAAAGATACTTATCATCGGGCTCAGCTTTTTTCCGAATCAAGTTCGAAAAATATTTTCAATTTTGGGATTTTAATCAAAAAGTAGTTCAAGAGCTTATTAATAAGGTATTTCAAAAGTTTTAAATAGTTTTCAACAAATAAAAATTGCAGTTAATCGCAGCAGACAAGGTTTTCTACGATTTTCAACTTTGTCTTTTCTGGAGGCCACCTCAATGCTCATTTTCAAGACAAACTTTGCCATCGTATGTTGCTGCGAAAAGACAATAAAAGGTTGTTACGAAATGAGAAGTTTTTCTCTTCAAAACGGTAAATTTTTTTTTCAGATTTAAAAGGAAATATTGGAATCAGTCGTAAACTACCGCCAATGTCAGTCGAACAGAAAAGCCGCCTTTTAAAAATCATTATGGACAGCTTGGATGATAGAGTCGACTTTTTGATTGAAGATGACGTCAAAACATTCGTCGAAACTTTAAAAGAAGAAAACAAAAATTAGTCACTTTAGACTCTTTATTTACTGTAATTTTAGATTAAATCATTTTAAAAGCTAAAATCTATTTTAGGCCCTGCATATAAAAGAAATTGAAGATATTGATTATGTATCAAAGTTTTTCCTTCCTTATATAAAATGTGCTACATGCCTTAAACAAGCTGATGAAGCCGGTGAAAATTTGTCTGAAGATAACGATATTGTCGCGTAAGTTATAAATTTTTTTTTTATTTGTTTTAATTTTTTATATAGTGAAGGAACGAAAGACAAAAAGGGAAGAAACTACTCCAACAGAACGGAAACCTGTTTCAGATGTTGTTTCGGATAAAGTTCGAAATCAGTTTCAGCTAGCGAACACCATTATGCAAAAGAGTTTTGCTCCCGTGATGGAAAGTGAGTCATTACATCATCTTCGGCTTAATTTTTCTTTTTTCTCCTTTTTTCCAGCTTTGATGTTTTATTGAAGAAGACAGTTATACTCTAAGGAAGCACAGTTTACCGAGAGAATCTGACATAGTTCACAAACAAGAAGTTTTAGGTTTATATATTTTTTTTTATGAATTGACATCTTTAGTTTTCTGCCTTAGGTATAAATCAAAAAGGAAAAAATGCTCCCATGCCTCTACTTTTGGTCGATACGGATAAAAAATGTCTTGTCGAAAACCAAATTCAAGTCGAAGAAAAACCAAACGGTACAAAAAAAAATTGTATTCAGTGTTTTTATTTTAAATCGATAAGATATTTTTACAGCATATTTTTTTCTGAGCTGTCAAGGTAAAAATCACAAGCCAGCTGTCACTCCTGTCAATGTTTGCAAGGCGTTGAAGGAATTCGCCATAAAATTTAATGAAGAAAAAGGAAAGTAAGGAAATATTTTGATATCTAAAAATTGTCTGTAGTGCTGTCAGCCAACAGTTTTAATTTTGGAAAAAAAATTTACTAATTTTTCAAAAAATCGTTTAAAAAAAGTTAAATTTTCTCATAAATTGTATTTAAAAAAATGAGAAAAAAATTATTAGGTGTACAAAACTTGTAGGAAATTTAATTCTCTATAAATTTGCACTTAATTATTTTTTTCTAGGATGCACCATTTTCGGAAAATATTTTTTTTAAAATAATTTATCTTGAAAACAGTGCGTCCTAGAGAAAAAATGAATAGAATAAAATTAAGAGAATTAAATTTCCAACAGATTTTATTTGGTGCATTTTTTCAATATCTGTAACGGTTTACGATTTACAAGCCTTTAAAAATTAACCTTCTTAATGGTTATACTTCAATAACCTTCTTACACGGAGAAGGTCAACTTTTGATGGACTTTAACGCCTTAAATGTTCAAAATTTTGAAAAAATGAACTACTAGGTGTACAAAATGAAACTCGGCTAAAATCTACAAAATTCAAAACCCTGTGGCTGAGTTTCATTTTGTACACCTAATAAATGAGATCGTAATCGTAATCATAACTAAAAGCATTATGATTACGTCTTTAATTGCAATCGTAATTATGATTACAATTATGCCCTACTCTGAAAAAAAAAAAAAAAAAAAAATCCAGTAAGGAGAATTTGGGCTGTTCCTTGTAGCCTGGGCAGGGGCTTTTTTTTCAGCGATAAGTGAAAATTGTTTAAATAACCCTACTTTTATTTTATTATTGTTTTTTCAAGCGATGGGACTCAATTGATAAGTCATATGGCAGCGAAGCAACATGTTTCGTTGGCTCGCCTCTTAAACAAAGAAGAAGTCGAAGCCTTCTGGAAACGGTACACAACGATTTTCGACCAAAATAAAATAACACTTTGGAATGCCTTTCTCGTCCAAATGAAAGATTACTATCGCATCCTTCTAAGTATTATTTAATTATAAATTACAATTATTATAATACATGTTTTAGGGAGACACTATCTAAACCAAGAGATAAAAGCAACTAAATCAAGAAATTCAGAGCTCAGGAGATTATTGCAGAGATATTTAAGTCCAGAGTTTAAAGTATGAATATTAATTAGGTTTCTAAATAAATAAATATTTTTAGGATACAAATCACGAAGATTTGTATAATAGAATTCATAAATACTTTGAAGAAGTGCCAGCGACGATTAATCCTCCTGGCGTAGGCTTTGGAATATCAGTGAGCGCTCAAGAAGATGGCGCAGACTCGACTTTGGCGAGCGACGCTTCCTCAATAGTTTCATTATAAATAAATAGTATGTTGTGTGAAACTTTGTAAAAATTTATCTCTGAAAAGACCCATGAAAAACAAAAAGTACTTGTTTGAAGAGCTTTCAACGAAAACTTCCTTAAAGAGATAGGTGGGGAAGTATAAACGAAGGGAAGTATAGGTGTACAAAATGAAACTCAGCCACAGGGTTTTGAATTTTGTAGATTTTAGCCAGTTTCATTTTGTATACCTAGTAGTTCATTTTTTCAAAATTTTAACATTTTAGGCGTTAAAGTCCTCAAAGTTGACCTTCTCCGTGTAAGAAGGTTATTGAAGTATAACCATAAGAAGGTTAATTTTTAAAGGCTTGTAAATCGTAAACCGTTACAGATATTGAAAAAATGCACTAAATAAATCTGTTGGAAATTAATTCTCTTTAATTTTTCTATTCATTTTTTCTCTAGGACGTACTGTTTTCAAGATAAATTTATTTAAAAAAAATTATTTTCCGAAAATGGTGCATCCTAGAAAAAAATAATTAAGGACAAATTTATAGACAATTAAATTCCTACAATTTTTATTTATTAGGCGTACAAATGCAACTCAGCCACAGGGTAAATTTGAATTTTGTAGATTTTAGCCGAGTTTCATTTTGTACACCTAACATAACGGAGGGGGAAGTATAAGGGAAAGGAAGTATAATGGAGGGGGAGTACAAGTGTGGGAAGTATAACGGAGGGGGAAATATATGACGGAGGGGGAAGTATAACGGGGGGGGGGATTTTAAAAAATTCGCTAGGGTCGAATCGTTGGTCCGATTTTCACCAAAATACCCTTTAAATTTTTTTTTTCACGAATTTTGATGTAATAAAAAAATTGGAAAAATAACTATGAAAATCATTTGAAAATAGAAAAATTTGTCTAAAAGCTTGAAATTATTCATCCCCCTATTTGTACCTACTTTCCCATCCTTATATTTTCCCCTCCTTGATACTTCCCGCTCTTAAAAAAAGAAATACAAAAAGATTAAAAAAGAAATACAATTTACATAAAATATACAATTTTATGGATAATGTAAATTAAAATCTGATTACGATTATAATCATAATCATTCTTTGCATGAATATAACCGTTTTTTACGTCATCAATGACGACTACGATATCACTGGTTATCTGATATCTCGGTTGATATGCCGTTTGGATAGCAATAAAAGTACCAACAAAAAGCAAGTTACAGAATTTTTTTCATATTTTTTCAACAACTGAGCTCTATTTAAGTGTCAGGCTGCTAATTTTTAAATCCTTGTGATGTTTTGTCTGAGGTTTTAGTTTTTCCATCTGTTTTATTCATTTGGTTAAACTTCTTATGAAAAAGATAAAAATGGACGAAAATCATGTAGATAAAATGGAAGATGTGGTGGACGATATTGAAAAGGAAGTAAAAGAAAATGAATCTTGTGAAGTCATAACTGAAGTTTGTGAAAAAGATCAAGTTATTGCTGAAAAAGTCGTGGAAGAAACAGACGACGATGAATGCGGTTTTATTGAGAGTAAAGAATTTGTCAACAAAAAAAGCATTAAGGAAGAAACGAAGGAAACGCCCAGAATGAAAACGCTGGGAAGAGAAAGATCAAAGAAGAGAAACCACCAACGAAGGTTCTCAAATTATTTATGTTCGCTCATTATTAATTTTAATTTAAGGTCATAATAAGAAACCTTCCGCCAACTATGACAGAAAATGAATTTTCGAAGCGATCTCTCCGATTCCAGCCTACGACTTCTTTTACTACGTAAAAGCAGAGCAGACGACTGACAGATCTTTACAGTCATATTCAAGAGCGTACATCAATTTCATCGATCCTGATAACGTCCATTTCTTCTACGATACATTTGATAATTATGTTTTTGTTGATAGCAAAGGTTATTTTTTTCAGTTTGGCTTTCATACATAAGTTGCTTTTAGGTTATGAATATCCTGCTCAAGTTGAATTAGCTCCGTATCAAAAATTCAGCGAAAGAATCGTCGTCGAGATAAACTAATCGGACTCATCGAAACCGACCAATCGTACATCACATTCAAAGAAATGTACGAGCTGGAGTCTTCAGAACCGTTGGCAAACAACAGCATTTTTTGGAAACTGAAAGTACGACTTTTTTTTCTTTAACGTTTAAGTAATTTATATGTTTCAGTCGCTACTGTCGAAGAAATTACGACGACGCCGTTAATCGAGTTTATGAAACAAAAAAGAGCGGAAAAAGCCCGTCTGAAAGATGAAAAACGCGAAGAGCGAAAACGAAAAGAAAGCGAAAGGCGACAAAAACAGCAAAAATTTAGGGAAAAACGAGAAGATGAAGAAGCAACCAAAGATATCAAGGTCCAAATTTTTTCTTTTTTCAAAACTTGAAGGTTCATTTTTCCGCAGATCCAAAGCGATTCTAAAAATGTAGTTACGGTAAAAAGTCGCGAAATGCTTGACGAAATGTGTAAATTTAAATTTCGAAAAATCCATTATGAGAAAAGGTGCGAAAACGTGAACGAAAAGAGCAAATTCACGCCCGCGAATTCTTTAAAAGCGGAAAACGAGAAGTCGATCTATTTGAAAAAGCTGACGGGATTTCGGAAACGAAAAGTCAGGATAAAACGGTCATTATATCAAATGGAAATGTTAATCCTTCATTGCCATTAGCTCGGTTTAAAAATTCAAGACCTTCGGATATTTGAAGAAAATGAAAATTCCAAATTTTAAATAAATTCCTCTGTCTAATTAAACCATTGTGTTCATCAAAAAAGCTTTTATTTTTATTTAAATTTTTAGACTTCATAGTTGAAAATCGGTCGGTTTATTTATCTATTTTATTATTATTATTAGGTGTACAAAATGAAACTCGGCTAAAATCTACAAAATTCAAATTTAATCTGTGGCTGAGTTTCATTTTGTACACCTAATAAATAAAAATTGTAGGAAATTTAATTCTCTATAAATTTGTAGTTAATTATTTTTTCTAGGATGCACCATTTTCGGAAAATAATTTTTTTTAAAATAAATTTATCTTGAAAACAGTGCGTCCTAGAGAAAAAATGAATAGAATAAAATTAAAGAGAATTGAATTTCCAACAGATTTTATTTGTGCATTTTTTCAATATCTGTAACGGTTTACGATTTACAAGCCTTTAAAAATTAACCTTCTTAATGGTTATACTTCAATAACCTTCTTACACGGAGAAGGTCAACTTTTGATGGACTTTAACGCCTAAATGTTTAAAATTTTGAAAAAATGAACTACTAGGTGTACAAAATGAAACTCGGCTAAAATCTACAAAATTCAAATTTAATCTGTGGCTGAGTTTCATTTTGTACACCTAATATAAGGTTTAATAATCCAATTCACTTGAATTTTCATTTTCTGAAAAAAATTTTTCAGACCAATAAGTCCAGTTTCCCGAAAATCGAGGGTCAGATTACAGTGATTTTAATTTTTTTTAGGTTCTTGCCTCACCAAGAGATCGAAAAGATTCCAAAGAAGGGCTTCCGAAGGCTAAAAAATACGAGGAGAAAGATAAGAAGGAAATAAGGTAAAAATTTGTATTTAGATTAATTTGAGAAAATTAGGTAAGAAGAAAAATGAGAGGAAAAGTTGTGCCCCAGTGGGATTTTGAACCAGCGACCTTTTGGTTACATACCTAACAATGCCTAATGATGGACATACCCAAAGGTCGTCGGTTCGAATCTCACTGGGCGCCTAATTTTTTTTTCTACTCTTTTTTTCTCTCCCTTATTTCCTCAGCTTAACATAAAAATAAAGTTTTATTGTTATCTTATTTTTTACAACATTTTTAGAACGAGAGAGTTTAAGAATAAGAACTATGATAAAAATGAAAGGAAGAAGTTTAGCGAGAAGAAAGGTGACGAAAATGATGAAAAAGAGGACACTAAGCACAGAAGAGGTCAGAATCGTCATGAAAATGACGAAAATCAAGAAAAAGAGAAATATTCGAGAAAAGATGATAACTACAAAAGGAATGATGAACGTCGTCCCCACAGATATAAAGACGACAGGCCGAGCAAACCTACAGCACGCTCTCAAAAATTTCTGAACTCCAAAAATCAGATTTCGAAACTAAAGATGATTCAAAAGTTGACAAGAAACTCGATAACAAAGAAAGAGATGAAGGGAAAGAAAAAAATGAAGAAAAGGACAAAAGGAGAGATTCTAAAGAAGCCATTAAAAAAGATGAAAAAGAAGTTCATAAAGAATCAAAAAATGAAAATTCATCAAACAAAAAAGAAGAAACCAAACCAGATAGAAAAGATCCTCGAACTAATCGTAGAATTCGTAACAAGGTTAGTAAAATTGTAATTTTTTTAAATTAATGATTTTTTTAAATTTAGGATCGGCCATCGATTGAAATATACCGACCAGGTATGGGTAAATTTAGTAAACAAAAGAAACAAGGAAGCACCGAAGAATCTCCTTCTCACAGCCCTCCACCCTCCAACGACGCCAAAAGCTCCAGCGATTAAATCGCAGAATTTGGGAATTCTTGTTTGTAGGGCAAGTTTCTCTCCTACCTATAAATTTTGTTGTTTGGAATTTTTACAAAACAAAGTTTACATATTTTTCCTTCCCAAGTTTTGTGAGTTTCGACTTGTATGTAATTTTGATCGAATTTTATACTATTTTGAATCGAAAATTTAAATAAAACTTTATTCGTTATGCATTTCAATTTATGGAAAAGGTTTTTCGACCACAACATCAGTTCTATCTGATAGCAATGAGTTGAAAGTTTGAAACGCCAATTTGAGCCTAATTTTCGGTTGAGAAAGGTGTCAAAAAGCATTTTTTTTGTTTACATTTTATTGAATTTCTCAAAACTGTGAGGTTTTCAGTAAAAAACCTAAAGTACAAATATAATCAAAATTAAATTTGCAAAAAAAATTATTTAGCAAATAATCTTATTGAATTGAACGGTTTCTGAGTTACAAACCGTCAAAGTAGGGCCTTTTTTTTTTCTTTGCGAAAAATTTTTCAATTTTTTTTCTTACTTTTTTTAAAGTAAATTTTCTTTTTTTATTAAAATTTTCTAATTTTTTTTTGTATAAAATTTGTCGAGAAAATTATCGAGGTAGAAATAATGGACCTTTTGCCCAAGGGATGTCCCTCTTGCAAGTGGCGGAATCACCAAACTTCTCCCTACTAAAAAAACAGGCTAAATAGACTAAATACCTATACAAGGTACCAACTTATAACTCACCAAAAATTTAAAAAAATAAAGTAAAGTGAAAGGTTGAAAACTTGAAAGAGTTAAAAGACCTCCTTATAAGTATCCCCCCTCCTTAATACTTCCCCCTCTTATTGTTCTTATTGTTGAGTTTACGTTGGAAGCTCTTCATTTTTTATGAATTTTTGGTGGTGTGAAAAAAATTTTTTTAGTAGGGAGAATTTTGGTGCTTCCGCCACTTGCGAGAGAGAATCCCTTGGGCAAGAGGTCCATTATTTCTACCTAGATAATTTTGTCGACAAATTTTCTAGAAAAAAACTTAGACAATTTTTTATAAAAAAGAAGAAAAAACTGAAAATTTATTTAAAAAATATTAGGTGTACAAAATGAAACTTAGCCACAGGGTAAATTTGAATTTTGTAGATTTTGGCCGAGTTTCATTTTCTACACCTAGTAGTTCATTTTTTCGAAATTTTAGGCGTCAAAGTCCATCAAAAGTTGACCTTATCCGTGTAAGAAGGTTATTGAAGTATAACCATTAAGAAGGTGAATTTTTAAAGGCATGTAAATCGTAAACCGTTACAGATATTGAAAAAATGCACTAAATAAAATCTGTTGGAAATTTAATTCTCTTTAATTTTTATTCTATTCATTTTTTCTCTAGGACGCACTGTTTTCAAGATAAATTTATTTAAAAAAAATTATTTTCCGAAAATGGTGCATCCTAGAAAAAATAATTAGTGCAAATTTATAGAGAATTAAATTTCCTACAATTTTTATTTATTAGGTGTACAAAATGAAACTCAGCCACAGGGTAAATTTGAATTTTGTAGATTTTACCCGAGTTTCATTTTGTACACCTAATAAAAAAAAAAAAAAAGGCCCTACTTCGACGTTCGTAACTCAAAAACCGTTCAATTCAACAAGATTCTTGGCTAAAAATTTTGATTATTTTTGTACTTAAGTTTTTTTACTGAAAACCTCACAGTTTTCGAGAAAGATAAAAATTTAAAAAACGCTTTTTGACACCTTTCTATTTATGAGCGTTTCCGGACAGGTTGGAAAAGTTTCTAATTCTCATCACCTTAAAATGAGCCAGAGGAGCCACTTAGAAAAAGGCATTTTTATAAATAAGATGGCCGTAAACCAATTCTCAAAGATTTTGAATTGGTGAGGTAGTGAGAAATAGGTTTTATTTGTTGAACAGAATGCAAAAGGGTAAAATCCAAAAGTGTTCGACTCGTTAGAAGGGTAATGAATGCCCGGAGGCGAAGACAAAGGTCATCCCGAGCCATGTTGGCGCTGGCCTCGGAACAATAGCGAGAAACCCCGGCGGAGGGCGGCGCGGGTGTCCGTGGGAAACAAGCCTCACACTAATTACAATCCATTAAACATTTTAAAAAACATCCAAGCTCCCGAAGAATTATGAGATCTAAAACGTCCAAAAGACGGGTAAGACTTCCTATCGCGTGTGGACCCTTTTGTGTGTCTTGAAATCATCGAAGGGGTTGAGTTATTGCCGAAGGGTTTTGACAGCCTTGTTTTTAACTTTTATGGCTACATTAAATACTCGTAAGTCAACCAAATTATCAAAAAACCATTTTTGTTTACGATCCCTTTTCGCCTTGTTCGTCTCGGAGCCTAGTGTTCGACATATCCCTTGCCCTTGTCCGTCTCATAAACCACGTCTAGAAACAAAACAAAAATGTCCAAAGAATTTCTTTTTATTTCTTCTTACTCTGATTGCTGGGTTCCTTTTTGTTTTTGACGTTTTCAATTTGAGGGCGTTTTTAAGAAGGGAAAAGTGCCAATCCTTTTGATTGACAGATTGCCGGCAAGTACCTGGTTTAAACGAATTTCTCGACATAATAACCGTTCAGTTTTGACGCTTAAAGTATCGCTCAGAAGGAGCAGGAAGTAACAACAAATTGAAACTCCCAAAAAGCCAATTTTTCCTCTCCCTCGGAATGTAATAGCTTTGTTCCAACCGTAGTTTGAAACTATTGGAGCATGCGCAGATTGACAGACACACGATTCGAACGACTCTTGAGTTTCAAACTGCGGTTGGAACGAAGCTAATGTTTCCACGGTTTCATTTTCCTCCCGCAGAATCTACTGCATTTTTTTGAGGTTGGTGGAGTTGTGATTGAGGTAATTAATTTGATTCTTATCACATTCAACCTTTAAAAATTGATTTTCATAATAATCGCATAAACATTTCAATTAAATGCCATCGAGATAAGCGGTGCAGTGTTAAATAATAGGAGATTTCTAGTTAAAATCTTGATAGCTTTTCATGTACCCATTTTCATTATTTCTACAGTTTCTTCCTTTTTTAGAAATAAATACTGAATAGCTTTGTTTCAACCGCGGTTGAAACTCCTGGAGCATGCGCAGAAGGATTTTGACGTCGTTCAAATCGTTTTTCCGTCAAATCTGATGTTATCTGACGTCAAATTGTGCAAATCCTTCTGCGTATGCTCCAGAAGTTTCAAACTGCGGTTGGAACAAAGCTAATAATAAATCCTTTAAATCATAAGAAATATTGACGCCGTTCGGGAATAAACATGTTCAGGAATAAACCTGAATATGACGGATGTCGCAATTCTCTTTGAACGTTGAAATTCTTAGAAATTTTAATCCTTAACTACCATTCCCAATACCGAAATAAATTACTTCTCCGAAAGAGTACGATCATAAAAAGAATATAGCTCTGGTCAAAACATGTTGATCTAAATAAGCATTTCTATCAAATCAATTTCAACATTTCATCTCATTATTTAACTAATTTAAGCAATTATTATTTATAAATAAATAATATAAAAAAACTCACCAATTGAAGTAAAAATAGGTTTTCGAAGAAAAGAAATCCCCAGAGCTCTCTAAAAACTAAAAAATGACCGAGTTGAACTTGATCGTGCAAGCGTTTTGTGATTTTCCCGCCTTCCCCCCCCCCCCCCTTGTGATAACACATTATTGCAAAAATCAAAACGAAACGACAATCTTTTTAATGATTTTGAAATAGTAATTTTTATTTGTTTATTTTTAACGTGAAATTTGGATATTTTTATATTTTATGGAGGAAAAAAATTGAGAAGGCAGTGGTTTCTTCAAAAGCCCCCCCCCCCCCCCCCAACCCTAGTTTGATTCGGTTCTGAATTCAATTTCCAAAAATCATCCAAAAAAGTAAGTTTTCTTATAATTTTTCTACCTTTTCTACAAACAAATAAATAGTCTTGCGATTTGAAAAGAAACATTGCGTTGAAAAAACTTTAGAAGAATCTCCGCCATTTTTAAAAATTAAAAAACAAAGCTTGCAACGAAAGAAGTTTCTGTAAAAATCTGGTGAAAATAAAGGTGTTCGGGAAAAAACTGGCCTAAAAACTGAATATTGCGGCGATGTCGCAATAATTTATCTGTATAAGTTGAATCTTTGAGAAAGAATCCAAATATACTGCCTTCGCAATACAGAAATATCAGACAGAAATATTTTGAGAACAAACCTCGTTATGCTAAACCACAAATCTGTGCTTTCACGAAATAGGAAGGAGCACCATATAGATTTGAAGAGCTTCCAACGAAAACTTCCTTGCAGAGAAGTAACTATTAGGTGTACAAAATGAAACTCAGCCACAGGGTTTGAATTTTGTAGATTTTAGCCGAGTTTCATTTTGTACACCTAGTAGTTCATTTTTTCAAAATTTTAAACATTTTAGGCGTTAAAGTCCATCAAAAGTTGACCTTCTCCGTGTAAGAAGGTTATTGATGTATAACCATTAAGAAGGTTAATTTTTAAAGGCTTGTAAATCGTAAACCGTTACAGATATTGAAAAAATGCACTAAATAAAATCTGTTGGAAATTTAATTCTCTTTAATTTTTATTCTATTCATTTTTTCTAGGACGCACTGTTTTCAAGATAAATTTATTTTTAAAAAAAATTATTTTCCGAAAATGGTGCAAAAAAAATAATTAAGTACAAATGTGTAGAGAATTAAATTTCCTACAATTTTTATTTATTAGGTGTACAAAATGAAACTCAGCCACAGGGTAAATTTGAATTTTGTAGATTTTAGCCGAGTTTCATTTTGTACACCTAATATATAGGAGGGGGAAGTATAAAGGAGGGGAGTTCAAGGAGGGAAAGTATAATGGAGGGGAAGTATAAGGATGGTGAAGTACAAAAGGAGGAGAAGAATAATTTCAAGCGTTTAGCCAAATTCTTTTTTCAACAAATCATTGTTATTTTTCAAAAAAATGTTTGTTTTTCGAAAAATTTTCCAATTCGAAAAATTTTTTTCGTCAAAAAATTTTTTTCGTCAAAAAATTTTGTAGGTAAAGATCAATATTCGATTTGACTCTCCGGGGTCTGGAAGACCCTTCCCCAAAAACCAGACGTGGAGGGTATCATAATAACTTCTTTAAGGAAGTTTAAAAAAATCCCAAAAGATCCTAACTTTTTCTTCCTAATTGCACTGTACTAAAGTAATAATTTTGCCCATAAAATTGCCCATAGTGTCATAATTTTTTTTCTCGAATTTCTAAGAATTTAAGTCGTTTGAAAGATGAATGTCTTAAGCTGACAACGAATTACGAAAAATGCCGTATTTTAAGAGTAAGGGAGAGAGAGAAAAAAAAAATCGAAAAATGCTTGAAAGAAGTGTCACCACATCAAGAATCGCTACATCACGACGCTATCTTGTCTTTGATTGAGTTATGACTCTTTTCCCAGCCTCCCCTTCTTTCTCTCTTTTTTTAACATTTTATTTTCTCTCGTCTGTCTCTGTTTTTAGTGACAATTTTTCAAAGTGGTAAGAGCAATTTGAGATTAGCCGGCTCCCCTCTCCACGAATTATAATGACATGCGAACCCATTGTCTGGTGGACAATAGTCTCTTTGTTCTTTTGCCACACCCTCGAAAGACGAAGTAATCACATCACACCTCCGGTTTTTAAAGGAACCATTGCTTTCCCTTAGAGTTTCAACTCGCCAACCTGGAAAAAATCACTCTACCCTAGTCTCTACCTAAAACAAAGCTGCCCATTGCGCAATATCTATAGTATTAGGTGTACAAAATGAAACTCTGCCAAAATCTACAAAATTCAAATTTACCCTGTGGTTTCATTTTGTACACCTAATAAATAAACTTGTAGGAAATTTAATTCTCTATAAATTTGCACTTAATTATTTTTTTCTAGGATGCACCATTTTCGGAAAATAATTTTTAAAAAAATAAATAAATTTATCTTGAAAACAGTGCGTCCTAGAGAAAAAATGAATAGAATAAAATGAAAGAGAATTAATTTCCAACAGATTTTATTTAGTGCATTTTTTCAATATCTGTAACGGTTTACGATTTACTAGCCTTTAAAAATTAACCTTCTTAATGGTTATACTTCAATAACCTTCTTACACGGAGAAGGTCAACTTTTGATGGACTTTAACGCCTAAAA
This sequence comes from Orius insidiosus, assembly GCA_014119065.1. NCBI lineage: Eukaryota > Metazoa > Arthropoda > Insecta > Hemiptera > Anthocoridae > Orius > Orius insidiosus. The sequence continues at coordinate 16,633 of JACGAQ010000712.1, forward strand.
TGTTTAAAATTTTGAAAAAATGAACTAGGTGTACAAAATGAAACTCGGCTAAAATGTACAAAATTCAAAATTTACCCTGTGGCCGAGTTTCATTTGTACACCTAATAGTTTTGGTCTGACATTTTAATTTGACCGAGAAATCTGATGATTGCAACATTTTTAAAGGTTTTCTTTTCTTTTATTCATTTGGAAAATCGGGCGATTCGCTCATTTTTTTACAGAAAACGAAAAATTCTACTTTTTGGGCTTTAAATTGAGACGGTTGATGTGGATTTCTCTCTGTGTTGATATTAGATTTGTTCAAACCGCAGTTTGAAACTCCTGGAGCATGCGCAGAAGGATTTGGACGTCAAAGTTGACTTCGTTCAAATCGTTGGTCCGTCAAATCTGAAGTCTTATGACGTGCAAACTGCAGTTGAAGAAAACTAATGTTTAATGTGATTTGATAAATATGATGAGTCGATTCTTTTCTTCGAAAATTGGTGACAACCTATTGTTCCGCAAGGATTCCATTGTTAGGCCCCGGTTTCACTGAACTTTATCCGCGACGAAGCTACGATTCCCAGAATGCTTACTGGTGAAGTTAAAAATTTTATTTTTGTTAAAAAATAATAAAATTGAAAGAATAAAGGAAGTTTGATACTCGACTGATAATAGCTTTGTTCGAACCGCAGTTTGAAACTGGTTTGAAACCCCAGGAGCGTGCGCAGAAGGATCTGCACGTCAAATTTGACTTCATATTAGGGAAAAACGATTTGAACGACGTCAAATATGACGTCCAAATCCTTCCAGAGTTCCAGGAGTTTCAAACTGCGTTTGGAACAAAACTATTATCCTGAGATGTGATGTCCCATAATGACACACTTCCCTTATTCTTTCAATTTTTTAATTAATTTATTTTTTAACCGTTCGGTTTTTTAAAATGTCTCCCTTAAACCGCTGTAGCCTTTACTCCTTATTTTACAAAAAGAATGAACTAAAATTTAACTTTATTTATTTTACTAGGGTACGTTAATTTTGAAGTTACACCTGAGATGTTTTTTTTGGACGTAAATATTTGTGGTCTTCACTTCCTTTCGCAGAGCGAAGAACAAACAGGAAAATCTGCTCCCGCATATTATTCTAAAATTAGCAAACCATAGTTTTGTCACTTTCTCCGGATCCGGAAGATTTCGAGAGAAAAATAAAGTTTAAGGTGAAACTGTTTGTTAATAAAAGGCGTGTGTTTACCGGAGCTCCCTTTATCGGAAGAAGTCTTCTAAGTAATATTTGCGGCTCATAAATATGGATGTGTCTATATATGACACGGCCGGGCAAACATCGATAACGACAAGTGCGTTTTGTCCCCGATCCAAAAGACGGCGTTTTCCTTTTTTTTTGCGGAGATAGCGGCGAGTCCTTCCTACCTGTACAGAACCATTCATCATCCTTCTCAAACACCACCGCTTCTAAAAACCCTCACTTATCGGAAACTGATCCTCTAAAAAAAAAAGTCCCGAAGAAGCTCGAAAACTTAGCATTCTTCCTTGCCAAAAAATCTCTTGTTAAAAACGTCATCAAAAAATTAAAGTACTGGTTTGAAGAGCTTCCAACGAAAACTTCCATAAAGAGAAGTATCTATATAGGAGGGGGAAGTATAACGGAGGGGACGTAAAACGTAGGGAGTAGTATATGGGAGGGGAAATAGGTATAACGGAGTGGGAAGTATATGGGAGGGAAGTATAACGGAGGGGAAGTATATGGGAGGGGGAAGTTTAAGTGAGGGGTAGTATAACAGAGGGGGAAGTATAAGGGAACGAAAGTATAACGGAAGGGGATGTATAAGGGAGGGAAAGTGTAAAGGAGAATTTTCCAAGTTCTTTTTTTCGAAAAATTCTATTTTTTTTTTTTCGAAAAATTTTCCGGTTTTTTTTTTCGAAAAATTTCTAAGTTGTTTTTGTCAAAAGAAAAAAAAAATTCGAAAAATTTTCCGGGTTTTCCATTTTTTTTTAATTTTATAAGTTATTTTTTTCGAAAAATTGTCCAAGTGTCAAGGTAGAAATAATGGGCTCTTTGGCCTAGGGATGTGCCTCTCGTAAAGGGTAGAAGTACGAAATTTCTCCCTACTAAAAAAAAAATTAATAATAAAAAAGTGGCAATTTTTTTACACCAAAAATTCTTAAAAAATATAAGGAGTAATTGGTGAAAATTTGGAGGAAATCGGATTAACGGTTCGGCCGCAGCGAATTTTTTAAAATTTCAAACAGACATACTCCGCCATTTTTTCGAAATTCAAAATCGCCCTCGTTACATTCTTCTTCACCGGCTAAAGAAATTTGTGTGAAAATTAGTTGAAAACTGTTCCGGAAAAAAATGCTACGGCCGGCCGGCACCACAGACAAAGTTGAGATCGTTAAAGATCAATATTCGATTTGACCCTCCGGGTCTGGAAGACCCTTCCCCAAAAACCCGACGTCGAGGGTATCACAATAACTTCTTTAAGGAAGTTAAAAATTAAAAACCGTGCATCTTTTGGCAAAGCCGGTTTTTCGATGATTCTTCGAGTTATTGATGAGCTAAAGACGTTCGTGGACAAGCTGTCCTTGAATCTTTCCCCGTCATGAATAATCCCTCGTTTTCTGTCTTCAAAAGATTAATTCAGTTACGGCGCCATTACAGCCTCTTTCTCAACATTTGCATTTTTAAAAAAGAAAACAAAAGTTTTTACTGTTTTTGGATGAAAGCTTATCGAGAATAAACGCTGATAATTACGTGAGGTCTTCGTATTTCCTCTTTAACTAGTCACGTCTAGCGAGATAGGACTGGGGAGGAAGAAGATCAAAGGAAGGCGGAGAGACTCGGGAACAAGTACCGCTTGAATTTATGAAGAAAGGACTCTTTTCTCGTCTCTTTTCCTTATGCGAACCCACCCGCACTCGAGAAATTGTATAAACAATTTCCAAGGCTTCTCAATCGTATAGAGAAAAAACGGAACGTCGCTGTACTTTGGGTTTTTGAAATTTATGTCTCGATCTTTGAAGCCTATGATGTTAAAACAACTTTTTTCCGGGATAAAGCCTCACGAAGTTTTATAGACGTATTCGAATTGGCTATAAACTCTGTTAAATTATTATCTTTCGCCTAATAAGGAAGATTGTTCTTTGCCGTTAAACGTTAGCGCCTTGATATGTCATTACTGAGTGCACGACCGAGAAGAATTTATATTTTTAAAAAGAAAAAAATTTTTTTCGGGAGACCTCGAACGGAGAACAACAGAATTGTCGAGGCGAGATGTCATTGTTTTGATGACCTCCAATCGCGCGATTGGGGGCGATCGCATTTCAGCTCCGAGACCCACTTAGCGCCGGCCGTATCTGATTTCATGATAGTCCCTTGGGGTATTATCAATGTAATCCACTACCCATATAACCTTTAAAGACGGTAGCTTAAAAAAAATCAACTTTGGATCGTTCGAAACGTCGACGGTGTTGATTTCATTCTTGTCATGTTTAGTCAAACGTAAAATTGAACTAAAGGCTTTTAGAATTGCTCATTCACTCAGCCTAAAATCAGTACGCCTCTGAATCTCCGGTATCTTATCAAAAAAGACGGTTGTCGACGGAGTGAGAGGCGGTGTTTGCATAATGTTTGTGGGCGTGCGTAGGAGGTAATGATAGCACGGGGCTATTGTCTAGCCCATCTTTGAACCCCATTGTCTCTCTTTAGAGACGGGGCCACAGGCGTAAAACAGCGTCCCCACGATCTACAGAAAAAACGATAGTCCCAACGTTTTCGACCATTCATGAACTCATTGACGTCCCCGAAACAATACCGGACCTCACAAGTATTCAAAGCCTTTTTTTTACCTTCTCCTTATGGGAGGACTATCAGTTACGGTCCTGTCTACCTACTCAAATCCTCCCTTGCCGCTTTTAAAAGCAATAACCCACACGCTCCTTTTTCGGGAAAAATATATTTTATTTAAATTTTTAAAATTTAAGTTCTGTCAATGTTCATACTTCTGAGAAATATTAGGTGTACAAAATGAAACTCGGCTAAATCTACAAAATTCAAATTTACCCTGTGGCTGAGTTTCATTTTGTACACCAAATAAATAAAAATTGTGGAAATTTAATTCTCTATAAATTTGTACTTAATTATTTTTTTCTAGGATGCACCATTTTCGGAAAATAATTTTTTTTAAAATAAATTTATCTTGAAAACAGTGCGTCCTAGAGGAAAAATATATAGAATAAAAATTAAAGAGAATTGAATTTCCAACAGATTTATTTAGTGCATTTTTTCAATATCTGTAACGGTTTACGATTTACAAGCCTTTAAAAATTAACCTTCTTAATGGTTATACTTCAATAACCTTCTTACACGGAGAAGGTCAACTTTTGATGGACTTTAACGCCTAAAATGTTTACAAATTTTTAAAAAAAATGAACTACTAGGTGTACAAAATGAAACTCGGCTAAAATCTACAAAATTCAAAACCCTGTGGCTGAGTTTCATTTTGTACACCTATTATTTCAGGACTCTAATTGCTTAAAAAAAACTAAAAAAATGCTAATTGCTAAAAAAAACTCCAGATTATATACAGAGTTAGAAAGAGCTAGAAAGCTGTGACTCCACGACCAAGGCTATCAACATCAAAGCGACCGAGTTTTGACGATGCTGAACCCTTTGGAAATTCAGGCGTTCCAAAGTCATTGATTTCTCCCCCTATAGCATTTTGCGTACTTTCAAGCACTCATTTTTCGAAGAAAAATCTCCCAGAGAAGTTGGATTACCCTCTATGTTCCACTATGGGAATGTGGGAATGCTCATGCGCGAAGGATTATGTGGTAAAATTTGACGTCGCTGAAATCGTTTGTCCGTCAAATCTGACGTGCAGATACCTCTGCGCATGCTCCAGAAGTTTTCCAGAGGAATATTGATTAGTTCTTACTTATTAGATGTCTTTACGATCATAAGGTGGTCTTTCTCTGCCATCCGTCACCAGTTTTTACGGAATGCTACATTGGGTTTGTTCCAACATCAAAGCGACCGAGTTTTGACGATGCTGAACCCTTTGGAAATTCAGGACGTTCCAAAAGTCATTGATTTCTCCCCCTATAGCATTTTGGGTACTTTCAAGCACTCATTTTCGAAGAAAAATCTCCCAGAGAAGTTACTGGATTACCCTCTATGTTCCACGAAATGTGGGAATGCTCATGCGCAGAAAGGATTATGTGGTAAAATTTGACGTCGCTGAAATCGTTTGTCCGTCAAATCTGACGTGCAGATACCTCTCCAGAAGTTTTCCAGAGAGGAATATTGATTAGTTCTTACTTATTAGATGTCTTTACCGATCATAAGGTGGTCTTTCTCTGCCCATCCGTCACCAGTTTTTACGGAATGCTACATTGGGTTTGTTCCAACTGCAGTTCGGAACTCCTGGAGCATGCGCAGAATCTGACGAGCAATTCCTTCTGCGCATGCTTCAGAAGTTTCAAACTGAGTTCGGAACAAAGTTATTGTTTCCAAACTCCTTTCCCATCTTTGGAGCGATCTATACCAAAATTTCCCCTAATGAGAGCTTTTGTTTTTAAAGTTCTCTTTGCCCAGTAGGTATTGACTTGATCCTTTTATTTTTGAGGATGCTTTTAGCTGGTTTGTTAGTAAGGGATAGATTTTTTTTAAATGACGAGACAAGTGTGGACGTGTAAAGAAAGTAGTGAAGGGGGGTTTTTCGAGGAATTCGCCCGGAGGGAGTTCCCAAGGGACTCGGCCATCAGAACTCACAACTAATTTTTCATAGTTTTATAAGCTCGGCCGGTACGGAGGTAGAAGGCGCCTCGCTCCCACGTTTTATCTCGGATCCTCTGCCCGTGATTTACAGGCAACGGAGGTAGAAAAAAAGAATTTCAAACGGGGAAAAAACCATGAATGGGGGTGCGGGCGACGTCGAAACGCAGGGAGTCGTCGACTCCACTCCCGCGCGACGATTTCAGCTCCGGAGGGGAAGACAAGAGGCGCATAATTGGGGTATTAAAGGAGGGGACTCGACGACGCTATGAATGGGATAAAAAGAGGGGGCCGTGGGAACGTTCTTCTCCATCTCCGATTGGCTCTCATCCCTCACTCAACGACCAATAGCAATCTAGAAAGGCGTGTCGACCACTACCGTGCAGTTCCCACACACACGTAATTGGCCTCCGCAATTACGTCGAGAGAGCCGGCATCCGAGAGTGAACAGTTGACCAGAAGACTGCAGACTGCTACCATCGCTGCTTCCCCATTCGTAAGTACTCAACAGTAGCCAACCTTCCCCTACCACTTAAGACATTTTTATATATATACATACTCCATCCACTTTTATAATTTTCAGTTTTCCTTCATTTCTAGTCAGTGATCCTCATAAAATTTCCCTTTCAAAAAATACCAACTTTTTTTTTGTGATACTCTTACGTCGGCTTTTGGGGCCTTCCAGTTTTATATTGAAATAAGGAATACTTTGGATTAAAAGTGTGTCATTAAAGTGAGTTTTAATCATAAATCGATAAATTGTGAAATCTTCAATTTATAGTATCCCCTTATAAGGACAAATAGAACTCCATCCTCGAGACAAGGTTGACTGAAAAAAAATTGTGAAAATTAGGTCCTTTTATTTATAAAATTGAGAGGAATAAATTTAGAAGTGGCGTTTTTTAAGAGGAGAAATCCTTGACTTTTAGTGACGGGTAGCCAAAAGCCTTTGTGTTTTTTCGAGGCGTCAGAATTTTAAAAAGTGTTCAACTGTTAGTTTTGTTGTCGATGAGGAAAAAAGGGGAACCCGCCCACACTTTTACCTGTGTTTTAGCAGTTTGTCCACCGCCGTCAGGGACCCCCGGAGTGCGAGAAGAGATTCCCCTTTTAAAAATCTCTCTTTGATTTACGGACGAAAGAAGACCCTTGTCATCGTTTTTTTTTCTTCTTTTTCTCTCTTCAAGTTGCGCAATCCAAAAACTGACTAAACTTGTGATTTTATGGTATCGTTTTATTCGTCGAATAGAAGTGCTACTGTGTGGTGGGGAAAAAGGAAATGGAGACTTGCGTTGCGCAGAACGGTAGCCAGGCTGTGGGCGGTACCCGGTAGCTCGGAGTACCCTTTCATTACGGCTACCGGTCTTTTAAATCCTCCTCTCCTCAACCGTTGGAACTCCCTAATGTCCCAATCCGGTTTCTTTTCATGCCTTTTTTTTTTTCATCCCAACTTTATTCAGAGAGAAAAAAAAAATTATTTTTTTAAAAATTCCTAAAGTCCTTTCTCTTTCAAAAATCTCTAATGTTGGAATTTTCAGATGTGCTAGAAGTTGCCGAGGCCGATCGTTTCTGCACGCGGAGATAACCTTGAAAGACGCGATAGGGCGGAAAGGAGGGAGTTCACACAAAAAAGCATAATAGACCCGATTTTAAAAAAGAACATATTTAAAACTTCCTCCGCCTGAACCCCCACGAAAGTCAGAATGTTCGCGATAATGCAAGTGGAGACGGACGAGAGGAGGGAGTTTAGACGGAAGATGCGTGCGAAATGCGAGTTCGTCTGCAAATATTGCCAGCGTAGGTTTACTAAACCTTATAATTTAATGATACACGAAAGGAGTCATAAAGACGATGTTACCTTTACTTGTGAAGTCTGCGGGAAGACCTTTAAACGACAAGACAACTTAAAACAACACAGGTACGCATTAAACCTTTTCTATATTTTTTTGTATAAATTTTTTTTTAAATCATAAATCATACACTGGGAATCTTCTACACGCTGAAAGCACAATTTCCCCCCTTCAAACAACAGAGCTTAAAAATAAACAATAATTTTAATATCCACATTTAAAACATTTTGTTCATAGAAAATGCCTTTATTTTTTTAACTTCCTTAAAGAAGTTATTGTGATACCCTAGACGTCGGGTTTTTGGGGAAGGGTCTTCCAGATCCCGGAGGGTCAATTCGAATATTCAACTTTGTCTGTGGTTCCGGCCGGCCGTAGCTTTTTTTTCCGGAACACTTTACGGCCACAGTTTTCATCCGATTTTCACCAAATTTTCACCCAAATTTCTTTAGCCGGTGAAGAAGAATGTAGCGAGGGCGATTTTTGAATTTCGAATGTGTTCATTTTCAATGTATGTCTGTTTGAAATTTTAAAAAATTCGCTGCGGCCGAACCGTTGGTCCGATTTTCACCAAATTTTCACCAATTACTCCTTATATTTTTTAAGAATTTTTGGTGTAAAAAATTGCCACTTTTTAATTATTAATTTTTTTTAGTAGGGAGAAATTTCGTACTTCTACCCTTTACGAGAGGCACATCCCTAAGCCAAAGAGCCCATTATTTCTACCTTGACACAATTTTCGAAAAAAAGAACTTAAAAAATTTTTCAAAAAAAAAAAAAAAAAAAAAGGAAAACCCGGGACATTATTCGGAAAAAAAACTTAAAAAATTTTCGAAAAAAAAAAAACTTATACATCCCCTTTTGTTATACTTTCGTTCCCTTATACTTCCCCCTCCGTTATACTTCCCCTCACTTATACTTCCCCCTCCGTTATACTTCCCCTCCCATATACTTCCCACTCCGTTATACTTCCCCTTACGTTTTACGTCCCCTCCGTTATACTTCCCCCTCCTATATAGATACTTCTCTTTAAGGAAGTTTTCGTTGGAAGCTCTTCAAACCAGTACTTTTAAAAGGATATTTCCCGTTCCTCTGATTTTTATTTTTTAAATCTAGATTTGTCGCGAAAATACGAATTTCAGCGGACTAAAATTCTACCTTTTTCTAATTTTCCCTCACGAAAAATCAATTTTGTAGAAAATACAGGAGTAACAGATTCCCCGTGTATTTTTAATTTTTTTTAATTAATTTTTTTAATTCGGTAAACGTCCCTTGCTCGCTTAACTAAGAAATCTTTCAATACTAATTCCACACTGCACAATCCAAAAAAACTGCACATGGTGGAAGTGCAAAAATTAAAAAATAAAGCAGCAAGAAAATTTTTCGTACAAAACGACTAATTTTTAACTAACTAGATTGTACATTTTTTATATACAGGGTGATATAAAAAATTTAGAGTTTAACATTCTGACTCTAAATCTTTTCATTCTTGTAAATACATATTTATAAAAAAATTTTATAACTAACTTGAATGCAAATAACAATCAAGCTTTATTTTTTGTAAATTCAAATTTTTAAAATTAAAAATAGGATTTCGTTGTTTTGTTTTTTGTCATTTAATTAGGGGAATAAAATCCATTTTGGTTTTTATTTGTTGTCTTTTTAGATGTGGTTGGCGGTAGTTAGGAGGTGATCACAAGGATCCGAACCACGGCAGACTGGAGTAAGACCACATGACCAGTACTGCATGCGAAAAAAAAGGAGAAAAAAAATAAACTAAAAAAAAGTATTGTCTGCTACTAACAAAATTAAGAACCTTTTCTTTACTAACAAAAACTAAAAAAAAAATTGCTTCTTCCTTATCTTTTTTTTGCATGTAGTTTTTGGTTTTTTGCTTTTATCATTTTATTATTTTTTTATTTTATTATTTTATTTTTTTCAGGACTATTCATAGCCCTACATGCAGAACAGCGGGAACCTTCATGTCTAGGATATAAAAATAAATTGCAATAATGGATTAAGGGCTTTTCCTTCTTTTTTTTCTCTCTTCACTTCCGAATATAATAAAAACTAAAACTCTAACTTTTTGTTCGTTCAAAAAGTTGTGATGTTGCCCCTAAAACCCCCTGTTTTTCTAGTCTCGTCAAACATCGGAAGGCCTGAGACTTTTCATAAAACATGTAAATACGTTATTTATGCTTTACTAGTTTACCATAGACTTGTACTGATAATTTCCTTACAGTTTTTTAAAAATTAATTATTATATTTTTTTTTCTTTAGAAATGGGAAAATTGCAATAAATAGTGCTTCCCTATCCCAGAGTAATATAGATATAATTTGTTTTAAAATTAAGATTTCTATTATATAAAATTATAAAAGTGCAGTCAGAATATTCATGTTTATAATGTAGTTCCGTACAAAAGCACTTAAAAAATAGCGTATCAAATACAGTTATTTTATTTAAAAAAAAAATTTAAATATTATTTATTTTTCCTTGTAAATTAGTTTTTTTTCTTAAACATAATTTTTAAGTATTTAAAATTTTACAAAATGGTTTTAAGAATGTATAAGTGCATAATTTAATTCATTTTGTAGTATATTGTAAATAAAAATTGTATGTTAATGATAATAAAAGAGGAGAAATACATTTTCGTTTTTTATTTTGGGTGGATGAGGTGGGATTTAAAATTTTAATAAATGAGGCTATTGAACGCTTCCTGAAGGCTTAAAGCGCAGAAAATGATGCTTGTTGACGACAGCGCAGTGGTGAGGAATTTCGCATAAACTAAAAATGAGCCCAGCCATATTCTTCTTAAAATAGAAAGGCCATAGAAAAGGCTCTAATACATACTGTGTTTCTTTGCTTAAAAAAAAAAAAACTTCAAAACTTCAAAACATTCGAATGAAGGCTCGTATGCCAAAAAGTGAGCCGGAAAAGATTTTGTAAAAGGGGATTTTTCGGTTCAAAAACTGATTTGGGCTGAACGGTTTGGGCTTCTGGATGAGGTGGGAATTAAAATTTTAATAAATGAGGCTATTGAACGCTTCCTGAAGGCTTAAAGCGCAGAAAATGATGTTTAAGTTGCTTTTTGACGACAGCGCAGTGGTGAGGAATTTCGCATAAACTAAAAATGAGCCCAGCCATATTTTCCTTAAAATAGAAAGGCCATAGAAAAGGCTCGAATACATAGTGTTTCTTGGCTTAAAAAAAAAAACATTCGAATGAAGGCTCGTATGCCAATAAGTGAGCCGGGCAAGATTATGTAAAAGGGGATTTTTCGGTTCAAAAATTGAAGAGAACCCTTCCCGTCGGAAGCCGTAGAAAAAGCCCCAAAGAGATCCTCAAGAAAAGGTGTTTCGGGTTAAAAGAGGTAGAAAAACCCTGAATTTTTTTTTCTCTTTGTCTTTTCTCTGTTTTCTCTCCAGACGAACTCAAATTTGGAAACGAAGAGTGAGAGTCCAAAAGTAGTCTGATCTGTCTGAACTGTTTGTTGGAGAGGACTTCTCGAAATTAATTATGAATGGCCGAGATTGCTGATCGAAGTTATTCTCATCTCAAGCTCATTTTCCTCGTTCATCACGAAGTCAATATGAGCCGTCGAAAAAAAGTAAGTTGTCCTATAAATTCGGATAAAGATTTTTACGATTTAAAAACGTTCAAGGATGCCAAACTAATTCGCGACGAGAGCGGACGAACGTTGGACATCATAAAGTAACACTTTACGATCCCGAAATAAGGACCATTGATCCTCGTAAATTGCCACTTAAATATTATACTTAAAAGAGAAAAGACATTTATCCCTGCATTACACGTTTATAATATGTTTCACTCCGCATGAAGAGCTTATGATTTAAAAGGTAATAAAAGGGAGTCCGACATTGTCGTGGACCCTCCGTGCGCAGAAATAACTTGTCCCGCTGATATATCGAGGACTGGATTTTTTTTCAAACTTCCCCGCCCTTCATCTTTTTGAAAAAATGTTTTTATTATCCCAACTCGTTATTGAGGAGCGAACACAAAAAAAGGGGCCCGTGCTGGGGGACTAGAAAATAAAATTGTTTGTCCCAGATTATATAGAACGTGGCGGAAGTGGCAGGTAACCCAATCACACCCTTAAATCTACTCAATTTGTCCCTAGACAGGTGCGTCCTAACTATCACTTTCGAGAATGGAAAAAATCACAAAATTTTTTTTGTGAGGATGAATGAAGTTTCATTGAGATACTTTTTTTAATGGACTTCTAGGTACCCGGTGAATAAGTATGAAATGGGAAAGTCGATGAGAATAGTAGGTGCCGATCGGCAAAAGGCAAAAGGTAAAGCCTGGGGAAGAAGCGCCCCCGGATCCTAATACATAATCTCAAGACGTCCCAAAAATTTTAAAGTATGTACTAGTTAGAAGAGCATCCAACGAAAACATCCTTAAAGAGATGGGACAATATAGGAGGGGGAAGCATTAAGGAGGGGAAGCATTGAGGAAAGGGAAGTATTAAGGAGGGGAAGTATAGAGGAGGAGGAGGTAAAGTATTGAGGAAGGCGAAGTATTGATAAGGGGGAAGTATTAAGGAACAATTAAGGATTTTAAAGCGTAGTTTGAAGAGATTCCTAGGAAAACTACCTTAAAGAGAAGGAGCAATATAGGAGGGGGAAGTATTAAGGAGGGGATGTATTGAGGAGAGAGAAGTATAAAGGAATTTAAAGTACTAGTTTGAAGAGCTTCCAAGGAAAACTTCCTTAGAGAGAACGAACAATATAGGAGGGAGAAGTATCGAGGAGGGGGAAGTATAAAACGGAGAAGTTTAGGGAGAAGAAATTATAAAGAAGGGGGAGTATAATTTGAAGTATTTTTGAATTTAGAAATATAAATGTCTTTTTTTTTCGAACATTTTCCAAGTATAAAGGTAGAAATAATTTGCTTTCTGCCCAAGATGTCCCTCCCGCAAAGGGTAAAAGTATCAAATTTCTCCCTAAAAAAAATTGTTTTATACACCAAAAATATAAGAAGTATTTATTGAAAAAAAAAAAAGTGGTGAAAATAGGACCAACGGCCGCAGCGCAGCTTTTAAAATTTCAAATTGCACATTGAAGTAACGAGGGCGATGTTATAACATCAAAACTGTGGCCGTAAAGTGTGCCGGCTACGGCCGGGCGGCACGAAGGACAAAGTTGAGATCGGTAAAGATCAATATTCGATTTGACCCTCCGGGGTCTGGAAAACCCCTCCTCAAAAACCAGTCGTGGAGGATATCACAATAACTTCTTTAAGGAAGTAAGTGAAGGCAATAAGTTCATTTTTATTCAATTGATAGTGGATAGATTTAGAATTCTGGTTTCATATGCACCTGGTAAATAAAATTAAAATCCTTTTTTAAAACCGATTTTATAGCACAAAACGGGATTATCGTTGATTTCGGCTAAAGCTTTTTTTTAAGAGTTAAAAGCCCTCTTTTATCAGTCGTTGACGCACTTCCATGAAAGGATTGCCCGAAGAAAAAAAAATCAATAGAGAAGGTACAACAGGAAATCGGGTTTGGCCGGAAACCTAACCTTTGTTTCGTCACCTTAGCGCTAAAAGGAGGGCGCGAGACCCTCCCGACGTAAATGAAAGTACATATTACCTATGCCAATAAGCAAATAAGCCCGGCCAGGATGTCACTTTTTCCTCGGAAGTATGAATCCATATTTTCGATTTTGTCGGATGCTTTTGAAGAGGCACAGGTAATGGGCTCCGAAAGGGCTCAAGTGGTTATTAGGAAAGTTGGGACATTGGACGACGGGGGGGCTCCGCCAGAAACGCATCCATCAGCCGATCCATATTTCACGCCCAGACCTCCTTCACACAATTAACAGTCTATTAGTTATTTATTAAACTTCAGGGCGTGTGAAAGTGCCGACGTCGCCTTCAAGAATTTTTTTTTTCAGACCATCCTCGATTACCACTTGGGCAAATAGCCTCAAGTGCATCTTAGGGGCGAAGATTGACGCTGAGGATTAGAACGTTATTTATTTTTTCGAGGGTTTTCAACTAAAGAGATGTCACCGTAGCGCCAGTGCCGTTTTCCCATCGGCTTCTTCAGTTATTTATGAAAAGAGAATTCTGATAATTCTAGTTTCGCCCGCCAAGCAAAACCCGAACGAAAGCGCAAAAAAGTACTAACGGTACCATATTTTATTCGGGTATCTGGATATCAGCACCCCGTATACCTATCGACTTCAAACTTTATACAGGTCTTCTCTGATCCGATACGAGTAAATTCTGAAAATTTTAAGTCCATCGGTATACAGGGTGCCGAGATATAGCACTTCAAAAACCAGGTTTTTCGCCTTTGGCGTGTTCTCCTTCCCCTTCAGCTAGCCAGGGCTGCAATCTCTCCTAGTGAATTGATTGGCTTGAAATTATGCACAGAGCTTCCCTTTAACTTTAGCCACTGCTTTTCAGAATATTTAACCTATTATCTTATCCCAAAAAACAGTTGATAATTCTAGTTTCGCCCGCCAAGCAAAACCCGAACGAAAGCGCAAAAAAGTACTAACGGTACCATATTTTATTCGGGTATCTGGATATCAGCACCCCGTATACCTATCGACTTCAAACTTTATACAGGTCTTCTCTGATCCGATACGAGTAAATTCTGAAAATTTTAAGTCCATCGGTATACAGGGTGCCGAGATATAGCACTTCAAAAACCAGGTTTTTCGCCTTTGGCGTGTTCTCCTTCCCCTTCAGCTAGCCAGGGCTGCAATCTCTCCTAGTGAATTGATTGGCTTGAAATTATGCACAGAGCATCCCTTTAACTTTAGCCACTGCTTTTCAGAATATTTAACCTATTATCTTATCCCAAAAAACAGTTGGGAACAATAAACTGAAATTTTAGGGTGATTTTTCCCACTTTGATGGGCCAGTCTGCATGCCTGGACCAATCGACTTAAAAATTCCCCTCCTTTATACTTCCCCCTCCTATATATCAAAGAAAGATAGCGCATTCAAAAATGATCCGATTTTAATTTTGAAAATTGATTTTTTCCCTATTTCAGGAGAGTATAATTCGCTCTTTTTCTATCATATTAGGTGTACAAAATGATACTCATCCCCAGGGTAAATTTGAATTTTGTAGATTTTAGCCGAGTTTCATTTTGTACACCTAGTAGTTCATTTTTTTAAAATTTTGAACATTTTAGGCGTTAAAGTCCATCAAAAGTTGACCTTCTCCGTGTAAGAAGGTTGTTGAAGTATAACCATTAAGAAGGTTAATTTTTAAAGGCTTGTAAATCGTAAACCGTTACAGATATTGAAAAAATGCACTAAATAAAATCTGTTGGAAATTTAATTCTCTTTCATTTTATTCTATTCATTTTTTCTCTAGGACGCACTGTTTTCAAGATAAATTTATTTCAAAAAAAATTATTTTCCGAAAATGGTGCATCCTAGAAAAAAATAATTACGTACAAATTTATAGAGAATTAAATTTCCTACAATTTTATTTATTAGGTATACAAAATGAAACTCAGCCACAGGGTAAATTTGAATTTTGTAGATTTTAGCCGAGTTTCATTTTGTACACCTAATAGTAGAATGTGACGTCGAAGGAGGTCGCGTGAGAGGGACTAGATATGGCCCGCTTTATCGAGCTTCGCCTGACCCCTCTCAATGGCAAGGCTTACGCTCTCCCGAATTTCTCATTTTTTGCATTTCGGAAGATTGCAAAAAGCGGTTCGATATTTTTAAACTACCTTTAATCCTCTACGTCCATGGCCTAAAAAAGAAGTTTTCGAATTTTTACGGCTACCGTTCGGTTAACAGGTCACAAATCTGGCGGCACCCGCGGTTTCGAGCCAAAGGGGGGCACCCGGTATTCTTTTTTAACTGCCCAGTTCGTTTCGTTCCACGGAATAGATGTCGTTATTATAAACGCCCTATAATATCCTCGTCTCATAAATTTATTCCATTCCCCCTTTCAGAAAAAAAAATTTCCGATATAATTAATTTAGAAATGACTTTTTCGGCGATCCGCCGACACTGGTTTTACGACTGTTGAATGGTTGTAAATAACGTTTTATCTCCGAGAGAATATTAAGCACAAAAATTTGTTTATCTATTTTGCGTCTTTTTAGAGGTTTTAGTAATGAAATTTTCCTCACGGGTGAGCCACTTACTGGGAAAAGGAGAAATTCAAGGGGTGTCATAAACGAGGGGGTGACTTACCCTCATTGCACTACATTTTCTCAATTACCTCAACAGATGGCGTTTTTGGTATGAAGTGAAATAATTTATTTTTTTTATTTTTATGTCCTGTTTAATAATAGGGGTACAAAATGAAACTGGGCTAAAATCTACAAAATTCAAATTTACCCTGTGGCTGAGTTTCATTTTGTACACCTAATAAATAAAATTGTAGGAAATTTAATTCTCTAATTTGCACTTAATTATTTTTTCTAGTTTGCACCATTTTCGGAACATAATTTTTTTAAAAATAAATTTATCTTGAAAACAGTGCGTCCTAGAGAAAAAATAAATAGAATAAAAATTAAAGAGAATTAAATTTTCAACAGATTTTATTTAGTGCATTTTTTCAATATCTGTAACGGTTTACGATTTACAAGCCTTTAAAAATTAACCTTCGTAATGGTTATACTTCAATAACCTTCTTACACGGAGAAGGTCAACTTTTGATGGACTTTAACGCCTAAATTGTTCAAAATTTTGAAAAAATGAACTACTAGGTGTACAAAATGAAACTCGGCTAAAATCTACAAAATTCAAATTTACCCTGGGGCTGAGTTTCATTTTGTACACCTAATATGTGCTCCTCGAAATTCTCCGTTCCTTATATTCATAAAGCACCCTCAATAGCCACCTTGAAATAAAGGAAGGGATAAACCCTTTAAGACTCTTGAAACTCTCCTTTCCTTAACCGAATGATAATGAATCTCAAGGGAGGTTCATAAATACAAAATAAACTTCAAGGTAGGATTTTAAAGGAAACCTTGAAAAAAGGGTTCCTTAATTCTATATAGGTTTAAAAAATCTTGGTTTTTAATTTTTTCCAAGGGGTTGGAAAAAGATTGTTGACAGTTCTGAAAGGGTGTAAAAGCCAAAAGGTGTGGTCAGTTCCCACGGGCCAAGTTTTGTCAACCTAACTTTACCTTTGTTTATTGTTTACCTTAAAAAATTAGTTCCGCCTTTTTCAATAACCTTCTATTTAACACCTCGGTAACAAAAAAGGAGAAAGAAAAAAAATCCTAGGAGATTAAAAGTTAAACTAATTAATTGTTATAACTTGGGAATAGGGGAATAGGTAGCTTTTTTTTTAATTTTCGGATTTTGACGTTTATGATGTCTGTGGAACTACCGAAGCTCCCGGAATCATAAATCAATAGTTTTGAGGGCTCAAGGAAAAAAAATATACCAAAGAAACGGTTGCCTCTTTTTTTTTTTTCTCTCTTTTTTTTAAACAACAATTATAACTTAAAAGAAGTTGTTGTAATACCCTCCTCGTCTGGTTTTTGGGGACGGGTCTTCCAGACCTCGGAGGGTCGAATCGAATATTGATCATTACCGATCTCATCTTTGTCTGTGGTTCCGGCCGGCCGTAGCATTTTTCCGGAACACCTTACGGCCTCAGTTTTTAACCGATTTTCATCAAATTTTCCAACAACCTTCCTGAATACTTGAACAAGAAATTATTGTTTGTAATTTTTGAATTTAAAAAAAAAAAAAAATGGCGGAGCATATCTTTTAAAATTTCTAACATGCATATCATGTTAGAAATTTTAAAAACATACAGCGTTGGTATGATTTTCATCAAATTTTCAACAAATAGGTACCCCTTATATTTTTCAAGAATTTTTTGTCTAATATTAGGGGTACAAAATGAAACTCGGTTAAAATGTACAAAATTCAAATTTACCCTGTGGCTGAGTTTCATTTTGTACACCTAATTAATAAAAATTGTAGGAAATTTAATTCTCTATAAATTTGCACTTAATTATTTTTTTCTAGGATGCACCATTTTCGGAAAATAATATTTTTTAAAAATAAATTTATCTTGAAAACAGTGCGTCCTAGAGAAAAATGAATAGAATAGAATTAAAGAGAATTAAATTTCCAACAGATTTTATTTAGTGCATTTTTTCAATATCTGTAACGGTTTACGATTTACAAGCCTTTAAAAATTAACCTTCTTAATGGTTATACTTCAATAACCTTCTTACACGGAGAAGGTCAACTTTTGATGGACTTTAACGCCTAAAATGATCAAAATTTTGAAAAAATGAACTACTAGGTGTACAAAATAAAAATAAAAAATAAAAAAATTTTTGACGAAAAAAATTGAAAAAGTTTCCCTACAAAAAAAGGAATAATAACTGAAAATTTTCGTCAAAAAAAAAATTGATTTGTCTAAATTCTTGAAATTATAATTCCCCCTCCTTTGTACTTCCCCGTCCTTGAACTTCCCCTCCCTTATACTTCACCCTCCTTGAACTTTCCCTCCTTTATACTTCCCCTCCTAAATACTTCCCCCTATTGTTCCTTCTCTTTAAGGAAGTTTTCGTTGGAAGCACTTCAAACTAGTATTTTTTTTGTTCTTGCGAAAACTTAGGTAACTTTTTTTTTGTCTTATTTCAAAATAAGTAGCGATTCGTTTGCAGCGAGGGTGGAATAAATTTCGAAGAAATCGTCGGGACCACCTGCGCTTTACCTTTTTAAACAGTTAATTTGTGAGTAATCCGACACTAAAATGGAGTATTCAACAGCTCGGAATCTGAATAGAAATAAAAAGAGAGAGAAAAAAGAAAAAAAGTGGAACAAGATAGAATCGTTTTGCTTTTTCCGACCTGTGGGCCGACAAAATCGAGGCATAAAACGTTGGAATGTAAAATGTGAAATAGGAGAGGACATGCTTCCCTGGAAGCAGAGACACTTCAGAAGGGGTACCCCAATTACTATTCCAAACAATAAAAAAAAAAGACAATTTAACGATTATTGTTATCTCATTTGAAGTGTAAAAAAAGTCAACTCCCACCCTTTTCCACACACCTTTTTTTTTATTTGATAATTTTTATTGGGGACAATCGAAATAACTTTCTCGCCGATGTGGGTGGCCACCGGCGTTTCAGACAAAAATCAGTTCTGCTGTTTTCTAAGAATTTCTGAATCCTTTTCTAAAATTTCGTTTTATACCGGAGAATTTCTGAGGATTGTAAAAAACTTTTTCCATATAAGAATAAAAAAAAGAAAACGTACATGTCGCTTTGGCCATAAAACACAATGCGTTATGTCATAATAAAACGCACTCTCACGCCTCCTCAAATATTTTCTAACAGTATTCCTTTCACTTGTATTTTTACCGTTTTTTTAAAAAGATTTTTTTTTTTCGGTCGATTGGGTAACGGTCGCCAACATTTTTTTCTTTAAATAAAAAAAGGCCCCTGAGGGATGACCCTCACGAAAAAGACAGTAACTGTTTTATGACTCAATTCCCCTCGGCTTAAAAAACGACCATTGTTGGCACTCTTGGAAGGACCGTAAAGACCACCTTTGAAAGAATCAAGACTTCTTATGCTGAAATGGAAAAATCTAAACCGAGAAAACCTTGGGTATCAAATAAAATAAGGGGTCTGGAGCTTTGAAAATTAAATCATTTTGTAAAAAAAAAGAGGTTTCAGGGAAGTCACCGAAGCCTAAGTGTATTTCTTGGCCAGAAGACCGAGCCTAAAATGAATCTTACCATAAGAGCAAGAAAAACATCGGTGAATTCGATAAATGCAGGGTTTTGTGGCCAAAAAAGGTAGGAAAACGCCAGAATATCCGGGTCTTTCACGGCGGACAGAGAGAGAGAAAACGCCAGAAGATTGGATCAAACCTGAGAAACCTGAGGGTAAAAAGCGTCGAAAAAACCGATTAAAATGCTAAATTATCCGGTTAAAAAAACCCGGGCAACTCGGGCGGTCCTCTCAAGAAAGCCAGAACGTCAGAAAAAGTATAACGTTACGAGGATAAAAAGGGCGTTTTTCTGCGAAAACGAGGATAAAAAGGGCGTTTTTCTGCGACAACGAGGATAGAAAGGGCGTTTTTCTGCGACAACGAGGATAGAAAGGGCGTTTTTCTGCGACAACGAGGATAAAAAGGGCGTTTTTCTGCGAAAACGAGGATAAAAAGGGCGTTTTTCTGCGACAACGAGGATAAAAAGGGCGTTTTTCTGCGAAAACGAGGATAAAAAGGGCGTTTTTCTGCGAAAACGAGGATAAAAAGGGCGTTTTTCTGTGAAAACGAGGATAAAAAGGGCGTTTTTTTTGCGAAAAAACACGTATAAAATGGCAACTTATCCGGTTTAAAGTGTGTGAAAAATCGGGCAAAAAAAAAAAGGAGTGAGGAAAAAACGCCATCGCACTTGCCTCCCCTATTGAGCCGTAATGGCCACTTTGCTCAAAACAAAGGCTGCAGCGGGATAAGCAGGCATTTTGGCTCTCAGACCGATTTGGCTGAAAAAATTCCAGAAGATGCCTCAAGAATCTGGTAAAAAGGAATTTTTTTCGGTCGAAAGAGGTTGAAAAAGCACTAAAACCTAGTAAAATTAGAAAGGGAGATACATATTTCGTAGTAGTTTATCTTAACGATTGCTTAACGATTGCTGATCATTTTTGTGCATTTTTATGCACTATTTTCGGAAAATAATTTTGTTTTTAAATAAATTTATCTTGAAAACAGTGCGTCCTAGAGAAAAAATGAATAGAATAAAAATTAAAGAGAATTAAATTTCCAACTGATTTTATGTAGTGTATTTTTTCAATATCTGTAACGGTTTACGATTTACAAGCCCTTAAAATTAACCGTCTTAATGGTTATACTTCAATAACCTTCTTACACGGAGAAGGTCAACTTTTGATGGACTTTAACGCCTAAAATGTTCAAAATTTTGAAAAAATGAACTACATACTAGGTGTACAAAAGCATTTGTTTAAATGGCCAAAAAACCGAGGAAAACGCAGATTTAGTATAAGTTGCTTTCTCTTTTCAAAAAGAAAATTTCTCTCGGCAAAATATAGAGGAAAACGATGGCATAAAACGTGTTTTTGGGTGGTCCGTACATAAGAGAATCGAGGTTTCTATTAAAGAAAAAACTGGGGAAAAAGGTGTTTTTAAAAGTGATGGTTGAGTATTACAAACTACTTAAAAGGGTAGTATAACCAATGTATTGATTAACAACTTAATTTGAACCTAGTCTCGGTTTTATAACCGTCACCGTTTGTGACCATAAAAGGAAATAAAACCGGGTAACCGTCTCGGCTGTAAATAACACATTCGGGTTGCACTTGATACTTCTCCCTGAAGGCGTCAAAAAAAAAAAAAAAAAAAAGCGATGACACAACCGTGAAAGGAGACCGCTCTCCTTGGCGCCATAATCTTCCATATGGTCCCCGTATATCAACATATAAAACATAATTTTCTGAGGTTTCTTTTAATGGAAAGAAGGGAAAAATCGGGAGACAAATCGGGCGGAGAGCGAAGATGGCAGTTTGAAAGTGTTGAGGTGTAGGAGCCACCCAAGTGTTGAGGCTGACAAACGAGCGACTCTCTTAAGTCAGACCATCATGGATTTATAGAGATGTTCCTCATGGAGACCACCGTGACCACCTTTTCTTTATTCCTCTCTCTTCTCACGCGCAATCACATTCCATTTGAAAATTTTGAACCGGCTAGTTTTTTCCCTTTTTCTCCTTCATGTTTTGACAAGATGATCAAGGTACGTTTATGACGCCTTGTATCTTTGAAATACCTTCATAGTTCAAGTAACTTGATACTTTTCCCTTGCACAACATTTTATTCCTATCTCTTTTCGATCTTCTGAAATAAGTATGAAGAGGTTGAATAAGTCCGGACATAAAAGTCGAACAAGGAAGTAGAGGTCGTCACCCTCCCCGGAAAAACTCTGAGGGTAATTCGGACGCCTGAGGGTGAATGCACTTCCAAAGCGTGGGAGTAGAAAGCTGGGCCTGTGAATGCCCTTTGCTCCTCATAACAAAAATTATGGTCTCTTCCTCACAATACCCTTTTCGTCAGCCAAAACATTTTGACATTTTTCTAACTCATATTCACCCTTTTTTTTTTCTTGCTTTTATATCCCTACCGCCAGGAAGACTATTTAAACTTTAAACTATTAGGTGTACAAAGTGAAACTCAGCCACAGGGTAAATTTGAATTTTGTAGATTTTAGCCGAGTTTCATTTTGTACACCTAGTAGTTCATTTTTTCAAAATTTTGAACATTTTAGGCGTTAAAGTCCATCAAAAGTTGACCTTCCCCGTGTAAGAAGGTTATTGAAATATAACCATTAAGAAGGTTAATTTGTAAAGGCTTGTCAATCGTAAACCGTTACAGATATTGAAAAAATGCACTAAATAAAATCTGTTGGAAATTTAATTCTCTTTAATTTTTATTCTATACATTTTTTCCTAGGACGCACTGTTTTCAAGATAAATTTATTTAAAAAAAAATTATTTTCCGAAAATGGTGCATCCTAGTAAAAAATAATTAAGTACAAATTTGTAGAGAATTAAATTTCCTACAATTTTTATTTATTAGGTGTACAAAATGAAACTAAGCCACAGGGTAAATTTGAATTTTGTACATTTTAGCCGAGTTTCATTTTGTACTCCTAATATTTAATTTAAAACGTGTAACAGATATTTAAAGCCTTTAGCGGGATAAGAAGGGCATTTTGGCCAAGTATATCAGGAGCGTTCCTACGTTTTTGAACCGAGAAACCAACTTTTACTAAATCATCGTTTTCCTCGGTTTTTTAGCCATTTAAACAAATGCTTTTGGATTACCACGTTGTTTTTTTTTTCCACTCAAAAACATTCTTACTCATTTTTTAGGGTCGGTTTTCGGGTAAAAAACGCCTTTCTTAGCTAGTTTTTAGAGCTTTTTCCTTGGTATTATTCCCAACTGACATAATTATAGGGCGCTTTCCGCGTCGGGGTTTATTTTTGGCATCTAGTAGAAGATCTTATCCCACTTCTGATATCAATGACTTCATGTCCGTAACTTACCTCAATTCAAAAAAATTATATAAGTCTTTAAAAGGGGAACTGAAGGTTATCAAAAATTAAATTAAGCGAACGAAAAAATGTCGATTTGTAATGATATCTGAAAATGTGAAGGCACAGCCACGTCAAACGAATTATTGAAGCGTCGCTGATTTTGGGTTGGGCGTGGGTTCACCGGTTTTCGCAAGGTTTTGGCGTCTTAAAAGAGAAAAATGTATTTTCTTTTTAATTTTAGCGACGAAAGAAAAAAAAATTATGATGACATTAAACAACTAATATCCGTTCAGACTTCCGCAGTGTGAACGATTCATGTTGTTTGCCCACGAAGTTTCGTCGTTAGAATAAATGTTAGATGAAGAAGGGGGGGGGGGGGGGGGTTATGAGTCGAAATTAGTCAAGACAACCTGTTATTAGCCTGGCGTAGTGAATGGGACAAGAGCCTCAGTGAATCACTGCCTACGCTCGCTGAAGCCCATTCACTCCGAATGCAACACGTTTAGGAATTAACCCCCCCCCCCCCCCCCCGAATACTGCGGTCAAAAAGATTAAAGATCCATTGTTCACCGTTTTAAAAAATGTAATTTTCATGTCCTTCCAAAATGAGAGATTATGTAAATTGTGAATGAATCTAAAGGTGTGGAGTTAATAAGTAGTTTTAGTTGCTCTGGTTGCGTGTCGATTCCGGAGCCAATAAAAGGTCCAGCTCAGCTGGAACTCTTTAGCACCCAATAAATATTTAAAAGTGAGGGGATCCCTTCGCGTGGGCGTTCGCCCCCCAAGATGCTGCGAATCCGTCACCAATATCTTCAAAAACTTTCCCTTTCCAACCTGTTTTAAAGCGGTTTCTCCAATAAAAACGTGTAGATTATGGCCCGGAGCTTTTAAGCGCTTAATAACTAAATTACAAGATAGACGAAAATATAATTTATCACGAAAGACTAATCTGGTTATTTGTTCAGTGGAATGTCTGAGGTAGGGATTCATTAAGCCCTGCTCATTTAGGAAAGCATTGTCATGTAAATCAGATAGAAGATGAGGGATGTCGCCCGCCCCCACGATCCGATTCAATTAATTGATTAGAACACAATGGGTGCCGGTACAATGACTTGCCACTTCTCCTTCTCTCACTAATTACTCTTGTTTTCCAAGATCAAGTGACAACTATCGGTTAATCGCTCTTTAACAACCTTCCATTATATTCTCGTCTTATCGTACCGTTGTATTTTTTTCCTCGAGATAATTAGAACGAAACTCATACTTTTATAAAGTGTTGACTTAATGAAACGCCCACGTTCGACAAGCGGCCGCGCGTTTTTCCACGTGGCGACGGGAACAAGGCGCGGAGCGAGATTTATATTCAACCTCTCAAAAGGACACGTGCATCTTCAAGTTTTCGAATCTGCTTGTCCAAGTTTTTTTTTTTTTGGGAAACATTCAAAACTTTCAACGCCGAGTTTATTTTATGTATCCCATTTGCCGGGGATAAAAAGGTTCGCAAAAGATAAGCATAAAAAGATATGCAATATGTTGTTGAGTCAAAAAACTGAAGAAAATGCCAAAAAAAAAAATTGTCTGAAAGGGTTCTCTCCGCTCAGAAACCGAGGAAAACTCCAGACATCTGGTGAAAAAGGGATTTTCTCTGTCCAAAAAAAAAAAACTGAAGAAAATGCCGGAAAATTCTATTATTAGGTGTACAAAATGAAACTCGGCTAAAATCTACAAAATTCAAATTTACCCTGTGGCTGAGTTTCATTTTGTACACCTAATAAATGAAAATTGTAGGAAATTTAATTCTCTATAAATTTGCACTTAATTATTTTTTTCTAGGATGCACCATTTTCGGTAAATAATTTTTTTTTAAATTTTATCTTTATTTATTATTTTTATTTATTTAAGAGCTAATTACATTACAAATGGAGGCATTTATCGTAAGCGTCAAGATTAGGGTGAGAGAAGACAAAACAAAAAAATAGAAACCATACTAGCAAGAAACTTTACATTAAATCCATTTAAAATTCAAAAACTCCTCAAAACTGAAGAAGACCTGTGTTTTCATTACATCAACAATCAGTTTTTTAAACTCAACAATCGGAAGATTGGATACTCTCCTTGGAATGCTGTTGTAGAACCTGACCCCCCATATCACAGAATTGTCAGATCTTTTAAGACGCCTAAAAGGCTCATCCACTGCCTTTGTATGACGGGTATTATACTTTTTTCAGTGCTAGGATAATTCGAGATATTCAATTTGGTGCGCAAGAGACATTCCAAAATATAAATGGATGGACAGGTAAGAATGCCTAACTCTCGAAAACACGCTCTGCAGTCGTCCCTATAGCTAACTCCAGCCAAAACACGAACAGCCCTCCGCTGTACGGCAAAAACTTTCTCTAGATGAACAGAGTGACCCCAAACAAGAATCCCGTAACGTAGTGTGCTTTGAAACAAAGAGTGAAACGACATCAGCAGACAATCAGAGTCCAATTCATATTTCAAACGACGAAGAAGGTATGTTGTAGATGAGAGCTTCTTTGCTAGTTCAAGACAATGTATTTCAAATGTTAGGCCATGGTCCAAGAAGACCCCCAGGAACTTGAAGAAATTTGTATTTATTTTATTATCGCTAACAGGGCGAGTGGACATTATCATATTCTCTGTCTTTTCCATGTTGAGCTTCATCCTGTTAGATATACACCAATCGTTAAAAATCGATGTAGACTCAGCACAAAGGTCCTTAACTGAATTTAGATCTCGACCATCGACTAGACACGAGGTATCATCGGCGAAAAGAGTAAATCTGAACGATGGAAATCTCCATGGTAGATCGTTGACAAAAATAATAAACAAAATAGGGCCCAGGACAGAACCTTGGGGAACTCCAGTAGAGATTTTCCTAAACTCAGACTCAATGCCATCTACAAGCACACACTGGAACCTGGAAGACAGATAGCTATCAACAAAACCACAAACTTCATTTGAAAATTTATACTTTTTTAATTTATCGACAAGTAACTTGTGAGGAACGGAGTCGAAGGCCTTTGTTAGGTCAAAGAAAGTGACCATGGAGTAGAATTTATTTTCGAAATTGTCTATTACGTGCGCCAAGAGGTCACTTATGGCTAACGAAGTATTCTTGCCCTCTCTAAACCCAAATTGATGCGGGTTAAATAAGTCATAACACTCAAAAAAACCAGCAATGCGACTTTTGACAATTTTTTCAAAAATTTTTGAAAATACCGGCAATAACGAAATTGGACGATAATTGTCCGCTATATCTTTGGCACCTTTTTGTGCAAAGGAATGACGACTGCTAATTTGAGGCAATCAGGAAAGGTGGCCTCCCTTATGCTGAGGTTTATCAGCGTTGTGAGAGGATAGACAAGGCTATATCGAAGGTGTTTAATAAGCACAGTAGACAATTTATAAAAATCAAGAGAATATGAGTTCTTAAGTGCCTCAATTGCACCCAGCACTTCATTGAACGACACCTCTTCCAAAGTAAAAAGAGGAACATCCTCAATAAAAGGTGGGCTAAAGTCAAGCGGATCCAAGACAGGCGGAGGAAGTGAGTTTGCAAGTGTCTCATTAATTTCAGCAAAATGCCTACTATAATGATCAGCTGAGAGCGCATGGCTTTCGGGGCACACTAGTTTTCCTCTCTTTACATTAATTAGGCTCCAACCCGATTTGATCATGTTGTCACTTTGTAGTAATTTAGCTTTATTGAAATCAAATTTACTGCTTTTAATTTTCCTTTTATACTCAGTTCTTGTCTCATTTCTCATTTTAAGCAAGCGATCATCAGATGAATTGATACATAAACTGTTAAGAGTAAGTAACTTACTTCGTAATAATGCCAATTCTTCAGAAAACCACCCCTTATTTATATTACGTTTACCAGCATTACTATTTTTTAAAGGGAGGACACCATTCAAGGGTTTTAAAAGAGTTTCCAAGAAAAGATTCCATTTTTCCCCAGCAGATAGCTCTGTATACAGTATGATATCCCAGTCTATATTACTTAAGATGCCTTCCAAAATAGAGATATTAAGTTCATTGAGAGGTCTAGAAATTCTAGGGACAGATCTGATAGGTATCTCAAAGGGAAAAGATAGATTTAACGCTCTGTGGTCAGAGAAAACAACATCCGAAACTTCCTTTCTGAAGGGAGCTTCAAAATTAGTAAAAACATTATCAATGCAATTTTTTAGTCTTGTACTCGAGTTAAATAGGAAATGAAAACCGAATGAGGACATAAGCGTATCAACATGATCAAAGGCTTTACGATTACTCGACTGAAGATTGAAACTAACATTAAAGTCACCAAATAGTAATACTCTAATTTCCTTGAATTTATTTATTACCTCATGTAGTTTCCCTATAGTTGAGCTGAACACTTCCAGGTTCCCATCAGGACTCCTATACACTCCTACCATAATAAGAGATTTATCCGGAGTAATGACAGCCGATAGCTCACAATGTATTTCAACAGAAAGATTATTAATCGAAGTAACAGGATCAAGATTCCAATGAAAGTCGACAGCAATTAACACTCCACCATGATTTGAGGACCTTCTGCAAAAGGAGGAAACAATGTTATAACCATCAATATTAAAAAATTTAATTTCCTGATCATTTAACCAATGTTCAACAAGAATGACAACATGAGCATGTGATCGACTAGAAAGGTATGACTCAAGTAGACAGCTTTTATGACGAGCAGATCTAACATTCAGAAAGCAAATATTCCAATTTTTTGCAGCAGAGGAAGGCTCAGCAGCATTCCGAGGAGAGCACTCGGGGCTTCTGGTGTCCTTTTCCCTTAATAATTTACTACAAGCATATTTATTAGACGTTAATGCAGTATCACAGACATTATTATAATATGTAGGAACATCTTCAACTTGACTAGGATTTTTAAATTTAACATTATCACAGACAGAATGCATAATATTATCACATGGTTTCAATGATGCGAAAGAACTCCTGCTCTCAGAGCAGGAGGCCTGCGGGCTAAAAAAGGCTTTACAATTACGTTAATAGGCCAAAATTCAGGGGTCAATAAATGGTCAACTAATTTTCCATTCACCCCAACTTTGAAACTTTCGTACATACTTTTACTGTTTAGATTTTCACAAAAAAAGGTTTCATTCGGAAGTTTTAATTTAAGAAATTCCTCAAGAGTTGACGAGTTGGTGTTCTTAGCGAGACGACCGACGAAGATCCATTTCAGAACAGGTCCAGCTTTTAGCCCAGTAGCCTCCGTACTGCCAACGATGAAGTTCTTTTTCCTTTTGTTGACATTCCAAGGTTTGAGGGTATTAGTTGCTCCAACGACTGACTCTGGTGTACCAGTAGGCCTCGTAATGGTCGCTATCCGAGTTTCACCACTTGAAGTCGAAATTTGTTTAGGTCCAGCAGAATTTGGGATAAGGTTCTGCGTGGATGAAAGCGTTTTATGTCCAGGTGAAACATTTCCCACATCAACTTCATCCTCTTCACGGAGACAATCAAACTCACTATCGGTGATCTTGAAAACAGTGCGTCGCGTCCTAAAGAAAAAATGAATAGAATAAAAATTAAAGAGAACTAAATTTCCAACAGATCTTATTTAGTGCATTTTTTCAATATCTGTAATGGTTTACGATTTACAAGCCTTTAAAAATTAACCTTCTTAATGGTTATACTTCAATAACCTTCTTACACGGAGAAGGTCAACTTTTGATGGACTTTTACGCCTAAAATGTTAAAGTTTTTGAAAAAATGAACTACATACTAGGTGTACAAAATAAAACTCGGCTAAAATCTACAAAATTCAAATTTACCCTGTGGCCAGAAGGGAACAAGATTGTAACGAGATTATTGAATTTCGAAAAAAATGGCCAAGATATGCACGTTTGAAATTTTAAAAACTGCCCTGCGGCCGTTGGTCCGGTTTTCACCAAATTCTTTTTCTTTTTCTCCTTCTTTTTTCCCAATCAAATCTATTACATCCAGCTGTTCAACATTTCATCGGGCATCAACAATATCGATGTTGAATCGCGATTGCAACATCGGTGTTCAAGATATTATGGATCTTTTAGTTTAGGCCCTAAGCAAAGTACCGGAACCTCTCATCCGATTTCAGCCGTTATCGAACTCGTCCGAGCTATTGACTAAAAAGAGCTTAATATCTAGTTTTTTCCAATCAAATCTATTGCATCCAGCTGTTCAACCTTTCATCGGGCATCAACAATATCGAAGTTGAATTGTGATTGGAGCATCGGTGTTCAAGGTATTGTGGGTTTTCTAGTTTAGGCCCTAAGAAAAGTACCAGAACCTCTTGGCCGATTTCAGCCGTTATCGTCCGAGCTATTCAGGAAAAAGAAGAAAGCGGCTGCCCATAGATTTCTAGGGGAATAACAAAAGAATTTATTTGTTATTCTTGAGTTTTCCAAACGTCGTTTGTTTTATTGGTCGAAACAACAAGTTCTCCGTGTTCTACGGTAAGTGCATAAAACGATTTTGAAACCTAAGATCTTCATCGTCGCTTTTAGATGCTACTTGATCGTTTGAATAAATTCAAAACGCTTTCCCACGCGGGTCGCTCATTTTATAGCCTTCCCAAGATTGACGTCGATGATTCAATACAAGGAAGAACGGGGCGATAAAATTTTTTTACAGTAAACAAAATGGATTTTGTAAAATAAAAAGAAGATGGGGTTATAAAAATAATCTTTTTTTTTTTTTTTTCAAAAACTTTGGTTAACATTCCTGTTGAGGACCAGACTAGAAATACAGTGGAGGGAAAGAATAATGTTTTCTTTGTGCTAATAAATAAAATATACGTGTATATCGCGGGGTCGGCTTACAAGCCATAAAGAATGTTTTCATGGCCCATGTTGTTACTGTTGGACTTTATTTATATTTAAGGTGTGTCGGGGGCGTTGAATCAGATAAGTGTGGGTCTACTAATTGTACAACTCCCGGTCGCATTCCTGGCGACACCTCGGCTCTCTCGAACAGTTTTTCGGCCATATTTACGGCTTGTGGGTCGAGAGTAATCAATTAAGAAATCAGTCGGCCGCCTTGGGTGGTAGCTTTTGGGGGAATACACCACCAGAAAACGGGGACAGATCGCTTATCTTGAGGGCCCCGGTAACTTAAATCCCGTGAGAAAAGCTCGGTGAAGGAAAAACAAAGATTTGTTTATAATTAGAGGCGGTTCCGTCCAATTAGTTTGATGTGGGCGCAGCGCTTCGAACACCGCTGACAGCCGACGCGATCGTACGATAAACCCTCGACTTCCAAAGCCTCTTTTCGCCAGGAAGCCAGGATTAATAAACGCTTGACTCAAAAGCCATTTAGAGAAGGAAATAAAGGATAAAGTGAGTGGGAGGCAATAAACCGAAAGCTATTAAAACTTTAAAACTGTTCATTAATTCAAAAGAACCGAGGGATCATTACGACCGGCATGCAAATCGTCCACGCAGTGAAAGTTCATCAGATTAAAAAAAGAATCCTTCAATACCGACGACTTTTTTTTAAACTCCAAAACGGCATTAAATTTCCCAAAGTGAGACGCGTGAGCGGACGTGGGACATTCATATAAGAGTTTTTCAAATAAAAATAAAAGGGACGATTGTACAAGGCGATGGTGTGAGGCTGAGTGCGGTAAGGTGTGAGGTGGGGACAATTTGTAGCCAGTTGATAGGATCTGGGGGCCACCCAAGGGCTTCAGGGATCTGTGATATTTCACTTAAGGAGGACCTCTCGTACTGATAAAGACCCCACACCCCGCACGCCCGAGACCTGTTAAAAGGCGACATAACCAACAGCAATCCAATCATACACCAACTCATCTTAAATCGTACACGACTATTTAAATTGAATCGTCACTTTTAATATGAACGGAGTGTACTCAAGTTTATTCAAATGGGATATAGAAAAAAAACACCGTTTTTTGGTGTTTTAGAGGGAGAACACCGTCCATCATAACGCATTTCACGCTAAAGCAGTTGCATAAAATCTGCATTTCGACATAAAAAATCTGCAGTTTACGATAATGCGTTTCGGCATAACGTAATTGAACACAAAGCTCTCGCCAGTTAAAAAATTTTGAGCAAATGCATTATCAACATAAAGCGTTTCGCCATAAACAACTTTTTCAATAAATGCAAGTCGACATAAGAAAAAGTGCACGTCACCATAGCTTCTTACCATAAAAGCCTCTCTTTAAACTTGTTGTTTCGCCATAAAACTGTTTCTGTCATTTGGGCATAATACATCTCACCATAAATTGGGACAGCTAAGGAGCAAGCCTACTTTCGGTTAAAACCAAGTCAAGCCAGCCGGAAACTTGGCGACGGCCTGCCGGCACAAAAGACAACCTCGTGATCTGCAGAGATCTCTAATCAGTTTCCCTTTCCGGGCTTTCGAAGATACTTCCCTAAAAACCGTCCATGGAGGGTAAAACAATAATTTCTTTAGGGGTGTTCGGCGGGGGGGGGGGGGATAAAGGTGACCTTGGGAAAAATGGTGTTCTAAAAAAATTTAAGAGAGTTTTTGTAAAAAAAAAAAAAACAAAGTTTAACCAGTATATATACTGTAGAAAAAAAAAACTTACATTTTGAAGGACGGATGGCCGAAATTTAAAATTGAGAACAGACAGGGACGCGAAGGAGACCAAGACGCCATATTGAACTAACCAATGCCGCCAACCACACACGACCATAAAATACAAAAAGTATCCAACTGTACGAATACATATTTTAAAAATAAATAAATAAAAATGTTCCTTCTATTTAAACTATTTAAAAAAATATTGTTTTGGTTTTTTATTTTGCAATAATATGTTATCACAGGAACTTATCACAGGAAAAAAAGGCGCGGAAAATCTCAAAACGCCGAGTGTATATAATTGTTTAATTTTAAGCGTGAAACATATTTTGTGAATGTGTTGTGTGTATATTTAAATATATACTTAAAATTGGATATTTTTCATTTTATGGTGTGGTTGGCAGCAGTGGTTTGTTCGAAATGGCCTCTTGGTCTCCTTCGCGTCCCTTTCTGTTCTCAATTTTGAATTTCGGCCTTCCGCCCTTCAAAATGTAAGTTTACTTCAGATTTATCGTATTTTCTGTTACTTTTCTACACATTTTATTGGTTTTGAGTAAAACTTATAGAAAAAAATTGTGTAACAAAAATAAAATCAGTTTTTATCCCCCCCTCCCTCCAACAGATTGATTTATAACTTTTTTTTTTTTTGTTTATCATCCCTTTTTCTTATAGTTTGAGATTAAAATATCCACGTATTCATCAGTTTAAATATTAAACTTTGTTTTTTAGACAACAAATTCACTTTAACTTTTTTCAGAAAACGGTTTTTTTCCACCCAAGGTCACCCCCCCCAACATCCATGAATTCTTAGAAAGAAATTATTGAATTATTGTTTTACCCTCCATGGACGGTTTTAGGGGGAAATACGAAGGGTCGTAGAGGAAGAGCCGATCATGAACTAGTCTTTTGTGCCGGCCGGCCGTCGCTAAGTTTCCGGCCTTTTTATATATATCCTTAAATATCTCAAAAACCGTGAGATAGACAGGGTAGACAACTTAGACCTTTTTGAAGCGCCCTTAAAAGAGTTTTCCAAAAATAGGTCATTTAAGAAAATCGGTCCCCCCGTTCTAAAGATATGTGGATTTGAAAATTTTTAAAAAATAAAGCCTCAATGCAATAAGATCCAAGTACTAGTTAAGAGCTTCCAACGAGCTTACTTCCTTAAGAAGTAAAAATATAGGAGGGGGAAGTATAATGGAGGGGAAGTACAACGGAGGGGAAATACAACGGAGGGGGAAGTTTTTTTTTCTAAAATTTTCCAACTTTTTTTAAAAATTGTTTACAATTTTCTTTATAATTTTGATTTTCTTAGCGTCTGAACTCGGAAAATTTTTCGAAAAAACAAACTTGGAAAATTTTTCGAAAAAACAAACTTGGAAAATTTTTCGAAAAAAAAAAAGAAAACTTCCCCCTTTGTTATACTTCCCCCTCCGTTGTACGTCCCCTCCGTTTTACTTCCCCCTCCTATATTGTTACTTCTCTTTAAGGAAGTTTTCGTTGGAAGCTCTTCAAAACAGTATTTTATTGGCAACGAAAATGCTTTAACTATTAAGTTTCGTAGTCATTTTATAGTTCTGAACGTTAAATATGAGACATGTTGAATATTGCCCTTCGAAAATCCGAGAAAGACAAAAGAAGTAAGCATAGAAACTGGGAATAAAAATCATTTTTGTAAACAAACTTTTCGGAGAAATGAGATAACGAAAAGAGGGTGAGAACAATAATGGTGCTAATGACCTTCCTAGAATATCGAGCATCAAAAACGGCAACGTTTTTTTTTGTATTCCTTCGTTGAAGGAGAAAATCTGAAAAAGAAAAAAAAAAAAAGAAAAAAAAACGGATAAACCTAGGAACGGTTAAACGAGGGACGGATAAACGAGGGTCTACGGTATTCGATTTGAACCTCTGTGGTCTGGAAGAGCCCCAAAAACCCGACGTGGAGGGTATCACAATAACATTCTATAAGGAACTTAAAAATCCAATTACAGATTTAAAAACTTTTTAAAACGTGTGACCGACGTGAGAAAGGGTTGTGTGGCCAATCGTGGCTATAAAGTAGCTATTAGAGGGGGATCTCCTTGGAAGAAATTAACCCTATTCCTAAGACTTCTTTCTTCCTAATGGTATAAAACAGCAATAAAAGTGGCCGGCCCGAACACCTCTCGAACCCACGGATCGTATAATTCCTTAATTAGAATGAGCACGTGTGACAAATAATAAAATTAGACAATTATTACCGCATTTCCCATTAAAGAAATACTCAATTTAACCATTCCCTTTTATACAAGACCACCCAGGAAATTCTTTATTTTTACCTATTTATCTTTACTACGTAATTTCAAACTCTGTTTTACTATTAGGTATACAAAATGAAACTCGGCTAAAATCTACAAAATTCAAATTTACCCTGTGGCTGAGTTCCATTTTGTACACCTAATAAATAAAAATTGTAGGAAATTTAATTCTCTATAAATTTGTTCTTAATTATTTTTTCTAGGATGCACCATTTTCGGAAAATAATTTTTTTTTAAATAAATTTATCTTGAAAACAGTGCGTCCTAGAGAAAAAATGAATAGAATAAAAATTAAAGAGAATTAAATTTTCAACAGATTTTATTTAGTGCATTTTTTCAATATCTGTAACGGTTTACGATTTAGAAGCCTTTAAAAATTAACCTTCTTAATGGTTATACTTCAATAACCTTCTTACACGGAGAAGGTCAACTTTTGATGGACTTTAACGCCTAAAATGTTCAAAATTTTGGAAAAATGAACTACTAGGTGTACAAAATGAAACTCGGCTAAAATCTACGAAATTCAAATTTACCCTGTGGCTGAGTTCCATTTTGTACACCTAATAAATAAAAATTGTAGGAAATTTAATTCTCCATAAATTTGTTCTTAATTATTTTTTTTCTAGGATGCACCATTTTCGGAAAATAATTTTTTTAAAAATAAATTTATCTTGAAAACAGTGCGTCCTAGAGAAAAAATGAATAGAATAAAAATTAAAGAGAATTAAATTTTCAACAGATTTTATTTAGTGCATTTTTTCAATATCTGTAACGGTTTACGATTTACAAGCCTTTAAAAATTAACCTTCTTAATGGTTATACTTCAATAACCTTCTTACACGGAGAAGGTCAACTTTTGATGGACTTTAACGCCTAAAATGTTCAAAATTTTGGAAAAATGAACTACTAGGTGTATGTTTGTTTATTAAGTTCTGGCTAAAAACATATGTTTGAACACAAATTTATTAATATAAGAAACATTTGTCTTGATAAAACTTAAACTCAAAAATTGTCCATGTGATTCTCAAAAACGTGTGTAACCAACCACGCACTGATAACGAAGCTTCCTTGGCGGAACCCTTGGGTGCGCTGCTCCCGATATAGGCGCCCGGTACAAACGCCCTTCTGTCCAACATTCCCAACTGTCCCAACTGTCCAAGTTCCAACATTCCGCCCACCTTGAAAGGCACCTTTCAATCCCTTTCGATTGGCAAGGGGCACAATTTAATGACGGCTCGCTTGAACAGTCCCTTGTTCGTTTTCACGCTCACTACCCTGCATACGCTATCTGCTCCAGGATGAAGTTCGACAACGCGACCAACGGTCCAGTGAAGTGGGGGCTGAAAATCCTCCTTGATTAGGACCATAGTTCCCACCTTAATGTTTTCTGGTCTTCTTGTCCATTTAGCACGCTGTTGAAGGCTTGTAAGATAATCGACGCTCCACCGTTTCCAGAATAACTGCATTTGTTGCTGTACAAGTTGCCAACGATCAAGGCGCGATAGGTTTTCTGTAATCAAGTCCGGCTCCAAACTTGCAATTAACACATCACCAATCAGAAAATGGGAAGGAGTTAAAGGGGCTAGGTCAGAAGGATCATTGGAGATGGGAGTAATAGGCCTTGAGTTTACACATGCTTCAATTTGAACAAGTAACGTATTAAGTTCTTCAAAGGTAAAAATTGCCGCTCCAACACTTCGAAATAAATATTTTTTTACTGTTTTGATTCCTGCCTCCCACAAACCTCCAAAGTGTGGGGCGCGAGGTGGGATAAAATGAAATTCAATATTTTCGTCTGCCAATGATGATATTATCTTTGTTTGTATATGATCTGTCAAGAATAATTGACGCAATTCCTTAAGTTCGCGATTAGCTCCCACAAAATTAGTTGCGTTGTCACAGTATATGTTGGCACATTTACCTCGTCTCGCCATAAATCGTTTTACAGCAGCAAGAAACGCTTGTGTACTTAAATCCGAGACAAGTTCAATGTGAATGGCCTTAGTAGCCATGCAGACGAATAAACAAATGTACGTTTTAATCGGAGAGGATCTTTTGATTCCAGTTTTCTTGATGTTAATAGGTCCGCAGAAGTCTACTCCAGAATTTATGAACGGCCGATAAGGTGGCCGAACTCTATCAGATGGCAGATGTCCCATTTGTGGCTCAGTACTTCTTGGGTTGACCCGAAAACAAGCTACGCAATCGCGTACCACTCGTCGACACAAAATCTTGCCTTTGATCGGCCAATACTTTAATCTCATTGTAGCGAGCAAGGCTTGTGGTCCTGCATGACAAGACTGGATATGAAGTTCTCGAGCTATCAATAAAGAAAGAGGATCTTCGTAAGGTAGAAGTATGGGGTGTTTGTGCTTCAACTTGGAATGAGCTAATCTTCCGCCCACCCTGATAATTTGTTTCTCGTCTAGGAAGGGGCATAATGAAAATAGGTTACTGCTGTGATTCAGTTGTTGATTTCTGCTCAACGCAATCCACTCGTCATGAAAATACTGCTTCTGAACTGTTTTGATGATTCTGGAAAGGCCTTCTTCTGTTTCCTTGATGGTTACTCTTCCGAATTTTCGAGCTGTAGAGGAAGATCTCAGATTGTGAATGAATCTTAAACAAAGAGCAGTGACTCTTTTCAGTTTAGAAAAGTCAGAAAATTTTGCAGTTAAGGTCCATGGGTTGTTAGTCTGAATTAAAACTGCGCTGTTGTGTTTTCTTTCTTCCTGACAATCATTAATACCAGTTTCTTCTTCTGTCCAAGAAACGTCTTCGTTTAATAACCAACTCGGTCCATGAAACCACGCTGGTTTTGACAATATCTCCTTAGGAAAACATCCTCGAGAAATCAAATCAGCTGGGTTGTCCTTGCCTCTAATATGGTGCCATTGAGAACTACTAGTTACGTCTTGAATTTTTGCCACACGGTTGGCCACAAAAGTTTTCCAAAAGCTTGACTCCTTTCGAATCCAACATAAAGTAACTGTAGAATCTGTCCAAAAATTGGTTCTCGTTATTTTGTACTGATTAAAACTTCCTATGACCTTTTGGTATAGTTCAACAAGCAACAGAGCTCCAGATAATTCAAGTCGAGGAAGTGAAATTTGCTTTATTGGAGCAACTCGACTCTTCGAACAGAGTAAATGACATTGAAAGTGATTGCTATCATCAACGCTTCTCAGATAAAGGCAAGCTCCGTAGGCTGAAACGCTTGCATCACAGAAACCATGAATTTCGAACTCTTTCACGTTCACGATAACAAGTCGAGGTATCTGTAGTTCATCCAAAGCTAGCAATTCGCTCCTGAAACGTTTCCAAAATGAATGAATGTGGCTGGGAAGGGATTCATCCCAATTGAGCTTTGTTTGCCAGATTTCTTGCATAAGTATTTTGGCCTTGACTATTACGGGACCTACCAGTCCGAGTGGATCAAACAGCTGTGCAATTTCTGACAAAATAGTCCTTTTAGTAATAGACTTAGCAGCATCTAACTCCTTTACCTTGAATTTGAAATAATCTTCGTTTGGTTTCCAGAGAAGCCCTAGAGTCGTGATTGATTCACCATCGTTGACCTTAATTACCATATGTGGATCGTCGTCTAAGTTAGATAGGTTGTTTAAAAGCTCTGACGTATTGGAACACCACTTACGCAGATGTAAACCAGCTGAACCTAACATATCAATTAATTCTTGTTGCAATTTTTTTGCTATTTCCAAAGAATTCGATCCTGTCATTAAATCATCCATGTAAAAATCGGATTTGGTTACCTTGGAGGCGAGAGGATACTGTGCCTGAGATAAATCGGCCAGTTCATTTAAGCAACGAACTGCTAAAAAAGGAGAACATGCTAAACCGTACGTAACAGTTGTCAGACGAAACGTCTGGAACTCCTCCGACGGATCGTCCCTCCATAAAATCCTTTGCAAATCCCTTTGTTCGGGGTTTAATAGTATCTGCCGATACATTTGTTTGATGTCAGCCGTAAGGACGTAACGATGAAGCCGAAATGAAATAACAATGGAAAACAAATCACGCTGAACGGAAGGTCCGACCATCAAAACTTGATTTAAGGAATTTCCTGAAGTAGGTGACGACGAACCATCAAACACCACTCTTAATTTGGTGGTCGTTGAATCCTGTTTTAATACTGGGTGATGAGGCAGGTAAAATTTTGATACGCAGTCCTCCTGAGCCTCTTGCTTGACGGGTTCCATGTGTCCCTCTTCAAGGTATTCGTTAAGAAATGAAATATATTGCGTTTTTAGGTTAGGATCTTTGGCAAATCTTCTCTCCAAAGATTTAAATCTTCTTTCTGCCGTCTGTTTAGAATCTGTTAAGCACAAGGAAGGATCTCCCCGGAAAGGTAAAGAAACTACAAAGCGTCCTAATGGGGTTCTGTAAGTGTTGTCGTTAAAATGCTGTTCACAGTTTGTTTCCTCTGTAGTAAGGCGAGCAGACTCGTTCTGATTGACAGTTTCTATGATCCAAAATTTTTCCATAATGGTTTCTAAATTTTTGTTAATATTCAAATGACAGACTGTACGACTTAATCTGTCGGTGGTTGGTTGAGGGATGGTACCGGAAACAATCCAACCCAAAATTGTCTTTTGAAAAATTGGCAATTCGGAAGAAATCCTGAATTGTCCGACGCAGAGCAACTCAAAGAAAGTTTGAGCTCCTATCAATAAATCTATGCCACGTGGCACATTAAAACCCTCGTCAGCTAATCCAATATTTTTTGGAATCTGCCATTTTTCGATGGCGAATCCAGTCGTTGGCAGTTTGCCAGTAATTTTCTCCAGTATCAAAAACTCTAAATTCATTATAAATGTATTATGACGAGAGCGGAGAGTAGCCTGAGTAGTTTTGCCGATCGTTACAACCCTTTCGCCGACGCCGCTTATGGGTCGCGTCGTTCTAGATTGTTTTAACCCTAAAGCGCGGGCTAAGGAAGTCGTCATCAAATTAGACTGGGAGCCAGAATCTAACAGCGCCCTACATGTAAAATAGTTTCCCGTGATGTCCATAACCTCCACCAGAGCTGTAGCAAGAATAACCTCTGATGCACCGTTGAAATTCGACAATGAAGTGGAGATAGCAGAAGAGTCCTGGCGATCTTCCGTAGTCTGCTCAAGATGTAACAATGTGTTGTGTTTCTGAGAACACTTCTGACACGAAGAAGTCCACTTGCATTGCAGTGTAACGTGTCCAGAACGAAGACAATTATAGCACCATTTTAAGCGCTGAATGTGCTCCAGTCGAAGACGAGGAGAAAATGAGAGAAATTGCGGACATTGATGAATGTAATGGTTCTGGCTGCACACAGGACACACGAAAGTTGATTGTTTACCACTCGTTTCAAATAAAGTACGTAATGCCTTTTCGGGTTTATTAGAGCTCCCTGCATTGCACGACTCTAATATTCTGCATCGAGTTTCCATAAATTCTGTCATCTGGGCAAAGGTGGGGAGCTCCGCAGACTTATTCTCCGATTCCCATGCTCTTTTCGTGATAGGATCAAATTTTGACGCGATTAAACAGATTAAAATCGCATCCCAATTTTTTGTTGGTTGATCTAGAGATTGCAAAGCTCTTAAATGTTTGTTTACTGACACAAATAAGCTTCTTAAAGCCGAAACGGATTCCTTTTCAATTTTTGGCTCGTCAAATAGAGCTTGAATATGACGGTTAACGAGTAATTTTTTGTTTTCAAATCTAGCTCTTAATAACTCCCAGGCAACCTTATAATTGGCACCGGATAATTCAAGCGAGTCAATCAAACGTAAGGCTTCACCTTTTAAACGAGAGACAAGATAATGTAATTTGTCAATATCGTCCAATGAAGCATTTTTATCGATAACGGAGACGAAAGTATCTCTAAAATGTAACCATTGTTCGTATTGGCCTTCAAAATATGGCAGTTCAAGCAAGGGAAGTTTTACCTTCTTTTGGGTAATTTTTTGAACGGGCGAAGAATGATCTCTGGAAGTTTCGCCTGAAAAATAAGTCTGCTCCAAAGTCAAATAAAGCTCCTTTAAATTGTAATAGCGCGCTTCAAATTGTTCACGCACGTCTTCGTCTTCAGGATCTTCGTCCTTGTTTAATTGTATGATATTAAACTCCTCCATTAAGGCATCCAAAGTTTTAATTCTTTCTGTTATTTTGAATCTTGATTTGTCCGGTATTTCATCAAAGGATGAAGCGTAATTTTCCAGTCTTGCAAGTTTACCGTCAATAACGGTTAACTTCTTTGAAAACATGTCTCTTTTCTTAGGCATTATTAACTATAAAGTTAAGGATCAAGGAATAAGGAATAAATAGAAATGTCTGATTGGCAAAGTGCAACTGAAAGTAAAGAGAAATACGAAAAAAGGGACTCACATAACATCTGACGAACGGATGCGGCGTTTTGAGTTTGTTGTTTAGTCGAAAGATCACGTCGGGGTCACCAAAAATGTTTGTTTATTAAGTTCTGGCTAAAAACATATGTTTGAACACAAATTTATTAATATAAGAAACATTTGTCTTGATAAAACTTAAACTCAAAAATTGTCCATGTGATTCTCAAAAACGTGTGTAACCAACCACGCACTGATAACGAAGCTTCCTTGGCGGAACCCTTGGGTGCGCTGCTCCCGATATAGGCGCCCGGTACAAACGCCCTTCTGTCCAACATTCCCAACTGTCCCAACTGTCCAAGTTCCAACAGTGTACAAAATGAAACTCGGCTAAATCTATAAAATTCAAATTTACCCTGTGGCTGAGTTTCATTTTGTACACCTAATAAATAAAATGATAAAAAAAAGAGTAAATCGTTGATAAAATTATAAATTAGTTTGCTGATTTGATTCAACAAAGGGATATTTAAATGTTAAAGAAAAGGGTAGTAAGGGTTGGTTATTGTCTTGAGACTCCGGTGTCGGAGATTTTTTTACTCCTCATCCTCTTTTTTTTTTGCCGTGCTGTCCCGAGGCTATTAGGGCAACCCCCTGCTGAGGGACCCGATTGCGCCAACCGGTAATGAACCGAACGCCCACCCCCTCTATAAATAAATTTCTCCCTTTAGGCACATGAATCAAAGCCACAGAAGGTAAATCACGTAGGTAAAACGAGGGAACAACAGTAAGTAAAAATAATCGCCAAAAGAGATTTTTTTTCCCCCTTAGTTTTTATGGAAAGTCATTAAAAACTGTATAACAAGGGCATTACGTCGGACTTTACGTCGACAAACTGTATCTCAATGGGGGAAAATTTTTTTTTATTTAACCCGGTAATGACACTTTAAATTGCTTTTGATTAACTTTATCGAAAAATATCGGAGTTGGAGTTCTGGAGACAACTGAATCGCTTTGAAAATTTTCAAAATTCGTTTTGGAAACTTATGAATCTGAGATTTTTCAACCGGATTTTCGGTCTTCTCTTAGGGCTTTTCATGAAAGATTTTTAACTTTCACAAAGAAGTTATTGTGGTACCCTCCGCGGTACGGTATCTGGAATAGGGTCTTCGGGACCCCGTAGAGGAATTTGATTAGTGATCTTTGCCGATCATGAAGTTGTCTGTGGTGCCGGCAGGCCGTCCCTCCGTCGAAAATTTCATTCGGGCGTCAGGGCCACAGTTTTCTTCCGATTTTCACAGGTTCTTCCTTTTGTAGCAATTTAAAAAATGACAAGAGCTTTTTAAGAAATTTTAAAAATGGAGGAGATGTTTATGTCTGTTTAAAGTTCACATTTATCGGCCGGCTTTTGCCGGAGAAATGTGATACTTTAACCAGGGGAGAGATCGACATCCCTCTGGTAGATGGCTCATTATTTCTACCTTGATACTTGAAAAAATAAAACTTAGAAAATTAAAATACAAATAAAATGAAAAAATAACAAACTTGAAATTATATTAGGTGTACAAAATGAAACTCGGCCACAGGGTAAATTTGAATTTTGTAGATTTTAGCCGAGTTTCAATTTGTACACCTAGTAGTTCATTTTTTCAAAATTTTGAACATTTTAGGCGTTGAAGTCCATCAAAAGTTGACCTTCTCCGTGTAAGGTTATTGAAGTATAACCATTAAGAAGGTTAATTTTTAAAGGCTTGTAAATCGTAAACCGTTACAGATATTGAAAAAATGTACTAAATAAAATCAGTTGGAAATTCAATCTCTTTAATTTTTATTCTATTCATTTTTTCTCTAGGACGCACTGTTTTCAAGATAAATGTATTTAAAAAAAAATTATTTTCCGAAAATGGTGCATCCTAGAAAAAAATAATTAAGTACAAATTTATAGAAAATTAAATTTCCTACAATTTTTATTAATTAGGTGTACAAAATGAAACTCAGCCACAGGGTAAATTTGAATTTTGTAGATTTTTGCCGAGTTTCATTTTGTACACCAAATACTTCCCCCTCTTTAATACTTCTTCCTCCTTTATACTTCCACCTCCGTTATACTTCCCCTCTTTAATACTTTCTCCTCCCACAGTTTTCCATCTCTTTGATGAAGTTTTCGTTTGAAGCTTTCCAAACTAGTAGGTACTTTTTATCCCAAGAATCACTCATTTTGGAAGTTTCCTTTGACCAAAAAATAACTGTTTCACTGGATTCTCCGGCGTTTTCCTCAGTATTTCCGATAAAGATTTAAATCAAACGGTATATGGAAACTTGGGCGAATAAAACAATTTTAAGAATTCAGGACCTTGTCCTCATTGATTTCGTCCTATTTTTCGCGCTTCAAAATCAATAAAAGGTGCTTTTGAATTATTTATGAAAGTTAAAATATTGTGTACGTTAAGAGAAAAAAATGGCATTTTTTCAAGTGGGCGAGGGCTAATTGGTTAGTCAAGAAAAAACATTATTTAATTCGGAATTGATTTAGTATTCAGGACCTTTTTATAATCACCATTTTTCTGAACACTGACAGAATACTGATTGCCTTCTTCGGGTCCTGGGGGGGGGGGGGGTTGATTGTTTGCCCCATCACAGATAACGTGTCCTTGTCACATACAAAAGCACTTAAGAGACTCCGTACTAAATAAAACAAAAATCCAAACAAATTTTTAACCAGATAAAATATGTGTTCAAATTTGTTTTTTGTATCCACCACCCTGGGGCCAAAGCTTTCTAAATCTGGGGTTGTTGACTTATACAGGAAGGGTTGGGTGTTCAAGGAAGAAGGAAGATGCCTCAGGCATGAAATCGTATTTTGTCAACCCCGAAGAGAGAAAGAAAAAAAGAGAAGGACCGACCGCGACGGGAGTCCCTAAACTCCATTATTTCATGGCATATTTATAAGGGGCCCCACTGAAATTTTTTTTTCTAAATGTTTTGCAAACAATGTCACCTTCATTTCAAATTGTTGTGGTTCTCCCTTCAGTCGTTGAACTCTTCAGTCAGGTTCCCCAATTGATTTTCACACTCTTTAAATCTTTAACCTTAAACTTTTTCACAGACTTTAAAAAACACAATGAATGCAACTCCCTAGGTTGTGATCAACAGAAATAAACAGAAGATGCAAAAAAGAAGTCTCAAGATTCAGAAACGGAGAATATTTCGGCCCATTTAGCTGTTTTAAAAATGGTCGGATTTTAAGATTGCATCATTTTAATTTTAAATGCGGTAAAAGGGCCGCAAAGTTCCCCAGTCAATAATCCTCAACGCCTGAAAAGTCTTCTTCGCATTGTTTTTGTAAATATCCGGGCTATTGACAATGACAGCGGCGGTCAATGACTGAGGAAGTCGACGCCCTCAATTTGAGGAAGCCATGGTCTATTAGAAGGTCGTTTTTGTTGCCCCTTCTTGAGTTATTGTTTGCTCTGATTTCCTGGCTTGTAAATCATCGTTGCTCCTTTTCTTAACAAGGTAAAAGCGTGACTGGGGTGACTGGCCCCCCGGATTTCCCAAAACAAGGGTGGCTTTCCGCATTCAACTTCAAAACAAACCAAAGGAACAATAAAAACGAAGAAACTATTGCCCGGTTTTGCAATAACGCAATTTTTTTGACTTCCTAGATGAAGAAGGTAGCAAAAATTTAAAGGATCTTTTACATTCTTATTAGGTGCACAAAATGAAACTCGGCTAAAATCTACAAAATTCAAATTTACCCTGTGGCGGAGTTTCATTTTGTACACCTAATAAAAAAATGGTAGGAAATTTAATTCTCTATAAATTTGTACTTAATTATTTTTTTCTAGGATGCACCATTTTCGGAAATTAATTTTTTTAAAAATAAATTTATCTTGAAAACAGTGCGTCCTAGAGAAAATATGAATAGAATAAAAATTAAAGAGAATTGAATTTCCAACAGATT
Organism: Orius insidiosus; assembly: GCA_014119065.1. Classification (NCBI taxonomy): domain Eukaryota; kingdom Metazoa; phylum Arthropoda; class Insecta; order Hemiptera; family Anthocoridae; genus Orius; species Orius insidiosus. Next base: position 60,497 of record JACGAQ010000712.1, read on the forward strand.
TTATTTAGTGCATTTTTTCAATATCTGTAACGGTTTACGATTTACAAGCCTTTAAAAATTAACCTTCTTAATGGTTATACTTCAATAACCTTCTTACACGGAGAAGGTCAACTTTTGATGGACTTTAAAGCCTAAAATGTTTAAAATTTTGAAAAAATGAACTACTAGGTGTACAAAATGAAACTCGGTTAAAATCTACAAAATTCAAATTTACCCTGTGGCTGAGTTTCATTTTTTACACCTAATAGGTACAATGTTTTCCTCAGTTTTTCAACTCCTCAGTTTAATATTATTTTACTTCAACAGCAACAGTTGAAAAAGTGAGACAATGCGGCCGGCCGTACCATTTTTTTCCGGAACGCTTTACGGCCACAGTTTTCACCAGATTTTCACAAAATTTTCTGTAGTCGGTGGACAAGAAACTAACGAAGGCGATTTTTGAATTTCGAAAAAATGGCAGAGATAAGTCTGTTTGAAATTATATTAGGTGTACAAAATGAAACTCAGCCACAGAGTAATTTGGATTTTGTAGATTTTGTAGTTTGAAGTTTAAAAAAAAATTCCCTGCGGCCGATTTTCACCAAATTTTCACCAATTACTCCTTGTATTTTTCATGAATATTTGGTAAAAATATTATATTTTTTTAACATGATAATTAATGTTAATAAATAATTAATGTTAATATTTTAGTAGGGAGAAATTTCATACTTCCACCCATTACGACCTCCCTTGAGCAAAAATGCCATTATTTCTACCTTGTTTAGCTTTCGTTTAAATGAAATCATTTCATCTTTTTTTCGGGTGCCGTAAAAGCAAAACGATATTTTTAGTGTATGAAATAATGGAAATTTTAGAGAGATCAAAAGTGATCCTTTAATTTTGTTGAGCTTCTACCTTAGCGTTAAAGTCTTTCGGCTGCCGGGAACCACGGGTGAAATTAAATATTTTAAAACAGAATTTGAGCATTTTTTGAGTTGAATCGAAATTTTACAAAACCATTTCTATAAACGTTATCCATTGAAAGGAATTTTAAGCAGCATGTGAACCGAACAGAGGGAAGCGTGATTTTCTTTTGATCCTCTTTTTAAAGGATAACAGTTTTAAAATATTTTTAACGCAATTAGACAATAGAAGGGGAGTCGGTATGGTTGGATTAGTTTCGTTTTAACCCCCTTTCCGTTAATCCTTGTATTGAAGAGGTCTGTAATGGATCCTTTATTGTCGGAGTGTCGAAATGGAAGGAAAAACGAGTAGGGAGACGATAATAGGGGGGTTCCGGAGAATCCTCGTTGTGATAATTGCGTTTCCGAGTTTCACGGATCGTTTCATACGTCCGTTTCTATCTCGCAAAGCTCTTTTGCGCCCCTGCTTTTTAGTAGCCAGAGAACGACCACTCAAATGCTTACTGTCTGGAGTTGCCAGTTGGCATAACAGCTTCTTTTAGACATTTTGTCCTTTAGTTATTTTGTCTCTGAACAACTTTAGAGGGCAGATGGTGTTTTAGGCTGTTAGACACTCGAGAAATACGAGTCAGTTTTGATTGAGTGAAAAAGAGATTAAAATCGTTTTTGAACTCATTACATCCTGCGTAAGGGCCCGTTCGGGACAAAAGCTTCAGTCGTAAACGTCAGACGATTGATACGTCAGCCAATAAAAGAATATTTTAAATTGGACCTCGTTGCAAGGGAGTAGTATTCAAAGTGGTGAAAATATATTATTAACATAAAGTTGTTAAAGGACTACCATTGTTAACTGGCTGGACCTCCTGCCGTGAAATAGCCGATCATAAAGGCCTTTCCAAGAAAGATCCAGTGGCTTTTTTTTGTCGTAGAATTTTTTTTACTAAAAAAAACTTTCACTGTATTCAATGCGAATATTAGAAATGAAAATGTAACCTCAGACGACAGAAAATCTGAAAAGATCTTAGGTTGCAATTGTTGTAGGCTCATTCTATCTATTTTTAATGCTATCTAATTTGTTTCTAAGTATTAGGTGTACAAAATGAAACTCGGCTAAAATCTACAAAATTCAAATTTACCCTGTGGCTGAGTTTCATTTTGTACACCTAATAAATAAAACTTGTAGGAAATTTAATTCTCTATAAATTTGTTCTTAATTATTTTTTTCTAGGATGCACCATTTTCGGAAAATAATTTTATTTTAAATAAATTTATCTTGAAAACAGTGCGTCCTAGAGAAAAAATGAATAGAATAAATATTAAAGAGAATTAAATTTCCAACTGATTTTTTTTAGTGCATTTTCAATATCTGTAACGGTTTACGATTTACAAGGCTTTAAAAATTAACCTTCTTCATGGTTATACTTCAATAACCTTCTTAAACGGAGAAGGTCAACTTTTGATGGACTTTAACGCCTAAAATGTTCAAAATTTTGAAAAAATGAACTACTAGGTGTACAAAATGAAACTCGGCTAAAATCTACAAAATTCAAATTTACCCTGTTGCTGAGTTTCATTTTGTTCACCTAATAGCTTTTAGCGATACTTTAATGTTACTCCCCCTCTATTATACTTCCCCCTCCTTTATACTTCCCCCTAATTCATACTCCCCCTCCTATATTGTTCCTTCTCTCTAAGGAAGTTCCCGTCGGGGCCAGCTCCGTAGTAGTATAAAATGTTGTTTAAGTATCAAGGTAGAAATAATGGGCTCTTTGCCCTAGGGACGTTCCCCTCGTAACGGGTGGAAGTATGAAATTTCTGAACTAAATTAAACTAAACTATTAAACTTAATTAAAAGTGACAATTTGGTGGGAAAACAATTGAGCGCTAATCTAAAAGTGTTAGAAAAGGTTCAAAAAGGATGATTTTGATCGAACAGACATGAAAAAAAAACCAAAAGTCCGGCAAAACGGTTATTTCTTATCAGAAAACCCGTGGAAGGCGCCCGAAAATCCAGAAAAACGGGCGTTTCGTGAGCCAAAAAACCGTGAGAAACCTGGCAAAATTTTGTTTTACGAAAGTCCTTGAGTGTATTACATCCTATGGCAGAGAGAAGACGGAAATTTAAATAGGTACAATTATTTATTTCCAGAAATTATGGATGGAAGATCTTTGGTGTTCTATTGTAAAAGGGTTCATTCATTAATTATACAAAAGAGTGTTATTGAGTGGGCCCAGGTGTATTGCACACCTGGGGTACAGAATCGATTAGGTTCTTTTAATGAGCGGTATTGTTCGGCGTGAAACGTGAAGTCAAATATTTCGAGCTCTTTAACATTTTTTGTGTTCTCCAAGGTGATAGCCGATTGACATTAATGTTCGGTCGCGGAGCGGGCGAAGGGAACCCCGCGGCGTTCCCTCATTGTTCATTTTTATCGCTTTTGTTCAAATTGAGCCTTCAGTCAGCTGTCGTCGGTTAATGAAAAGTCGAAGGGGGAAAAAAGAAAAAAGATCCGGAGGAGAAGGGAATTCCTTAAGGCGGGGGCTACGTCCAATGGGAACTGTTGAAATCAAAACGCGATCGTCCAATGAAAAAGTGAGAACATGAACGATTGTTGGCCACTCTTTCAAATCCCCTCCACTTTTCATTTATTCTCATGTTAATCAGGACTTGTCCTGTCATTCTCACCCCGGACGGCCATAATGGATTTCACGCCAAACTATCTGTCGTCAAAATATACCAACCTACTTAAAACACGAACTGAAAAACATAAATTTTTAAGGCTGTAGAATAAAGGACAAAAAACAATTTCGATTTTCAAATGAGGGAAATTTTTGCTTAGGCTTGAGGAGCAACTTATCCACCCTTTGAAGTTGTTATAAGGGACTTTTTCTTAAATTTTGATGTTTTTTAACTTCCTTAAAGAAGTTATTGTAATACCCTCCACGTCTGGTTTTTGGGGAAGGGACCAGACCCCGGAGGGTCAAGTCGAATATTGATCTTTACCGATCTCAACTTTGTCTGTGGTGCCGGCCGGCCACCGTTTTCAACCGATTTTCACCAGATTTTCTTTAGTCGGTGAACAAGAAACTAACGACGGCGATTTTTGAATTTCGAAAAAATGGCGGAGATATGTCTGTTTGAAATTATATTAGGTGTACAAAATGAAACTCAGCCACAGGGTAAATTTGAATGTTGAAGATTTTAGCCGAGTTTCATTTTGTACACCTAGTAGTTCATTTTTTCAAAATTTTGAACATTTTAGGCGTTAAAGTCCATCAAAAGTTGACCTTCCCCGTGTAAGAAGGTTATTGAAGTATAACCATTAAGAAGGTTAATTTTTAAAGGCTTGTAAATCGTAAACCGTTACAGATATTGAAAAAATGCACTAAATAAAATCTGTTGGAAATTTAATTCTCTTTAATTTTATTCTATTCATTTTTTTCTCTAGAACGCACTGTTTTCAAGATAAATTATTCCAAAAAAAATTATTTTCCGAAAATGGTGCATCCTAGAAAAAATTAATTAAGTACAAATTTATAGAGAATTAAATTTCCTACAATTTTTATTTATTAGGTGTACAAAATGAAACTCCGCCACAGGGTAAATTTGAATTTTGTAGATTTTAGCCGAGTTTCATTTTGTACACCTAATATAATGCTTTGAACAAATTGGGGATTAGGAATCTGGTCAGAATTCAAATCGCAGGATTAAGTGACAGAATTTGAAAAATTGAGCAACATCCAAACTCTGTAAGACCTGAGCCATCAAACAAAATTTAAAAAAAAAGATCTACAATGAAAGATAAAAAAATGAAACAATTTATTCTCAAGTGTGGGAAACCAATTTTATCGTTGATGACCCCCTCATCCTACGGTATGGGACGATTTAATATAATTGCGACCCTTCACAATATTGTACACTTCCCAGAAAGGAGATTTTCACGGATGAAAATAACCAAATATTAGGAGCACTCTAATAATATGTTGAATACTCGGAGTTCGTACCCTCTTATTTTTTTTTCTCTCTTCCTTGAGAGGCCGAAAACGTTTGCCGCCCCTCATGTTCAAGTTTGGTCACGTAGCATGAAAGGGTTTTAGACGGGGAAAGAAGAAAAAAAAAGGCCGCGACGTCGAGATTGTTTACTAGATGACTTCGTATTCCGTAATGCCCTGTTATTACCTCGTTTTACTCACTACCTGAGTTGAGCCGCAATTTCAATGAAATGTTATTAGGAAGGCGTAATAAGGGCTTTCAAACATGGCGCTTTCTCCTATTCAGAAAGTGCGGCGTTTATCTATTATTTTCTGATATTCTAAGAGCAATCGAGAAGAGATAAATACGAAATTAAGAAATAAAATCTCAGCCCTCAACTCTTTTAATTTTAGTAGTCCAGCCAATCTAAACGGCAAATAAAAGAGAAAAAAATGAAATTTTGTTTTTTGACGGAAATGAGAACACCACATAACGCATTTCACCCTAAAGCAGTTGAACATAAAAAATCTTAGTTCACCATACTACGTTTGAGCATTATGCATTTCAACATAAAGCGTTTCCCATAAACGACTTTTTCAATAAATGCAAGTCGACATAAAAAAAGTGCAAGTCACCATAACGTTTCTTACCATAAAAGCCTCTCTTTAAACTTGTTGTTTCGCCATAAAAGTTGTTTCGCCATAAAACTGATTCTGTCATTTGGGCATAATAGGTCTCACCATAAATTGGGACAGCCAAGGAGCAAGCCTACTTTCGCCGTTTAAACGCGATTATAGCGAAAGGCCTTAAAACTAGGCGGTTCACCATAATCAATTCAACATAAAGCATCATAAACTAAGATAAGCAGCAGGCAGCCAATGGGATCAGCTCGTTTTATTTCACAAGGGGGTTAATTTTTTTCCTATCACGAGGATGTGCGATTTGCATTATAGTGAACTGTCAAGTTTTACGGATTTTGTAGTTTCGAAAATAGGCTTGCTCTTTCGCTGTCCCTAGTTTATGGTGAGATAGTTATTCACTAACGACAGAAACAGTTTTATGGCGAAACAACTTCTTTAAAATGAAAGTTTCCTTTGTGTTCAACTGCGTAATGTTGAAACGACAAATTTTATGTCGAAATGGCAATCGTTAAATCTCTTCTTTATGGTGAGATTTAACGATGAATGAGATGTATTATGTTCAAATGCATTATGGTGAACGTTTTCGACTATTTTCTATATGTTGAGTTGCAGATTTTTTATGGTGCAACTCGCGATTTCTGCTATTTTATGGTCAAATGCTATTTTATGGCGTACCACATTATGTCGACACGTATACACTCAAATATATGTGTAGAGGAGGGTCCCGTAAGTATCCCACATAAAAACTTACCCCCAACCTGCTCCCCTCAGTTGTAGCGTGGTTTAAACGCGAATTTTCCCGGTTTTTCGCTTGTATCTCCAAAACCGTACGTCTTAGCAAAAAAATATCTTTATTAAAAAATAAAGCTGACTAAATTTCCTATAAATTTGGTTTAATAAAAAAAAATTTTTTGTACGATCAACTGCACCCGAGCTACACGGCGGTGAAAAACAGTGCAAAAAACGAAAACAAATTTTTTGACCTCCTGATGGAGCGAGGCTTTTTGCGGTTTTTCGCTTATATCTTCAAAACGGTACGACATAGCCAAAAATGTACTATACAAAAATGAAAGATGATTAAATTTCCTACATATTAGACGAAATCAACTTCACAGCTGGATCGGCCGTTTGCGAGCTGCAAAGCACTGAAAAAAGTCGATTAAAAAAGCGTGTTGTAAAAATCGCTGAAATAAAAAAGACCCATATTCGCATTGAACCTACGGGGTCTGGAAGACCCTTCCCTAAAAACTCCCCAAAACACCATATTTTTTTCTAGTCCTAGATTTAGATTGGACTATTGTTGCACATTGCCCACAAATTTTTTTTAACTTCCTTAAAGAAGTTATTGCGATACCCTCGACGTCGGGTTTTTGGGGAAGGGTCTTCCAGACCCCGGAGGGTCAAATCGAATATTGATCTTTACCGATCTCAACTTTGTCTGTGGTGCCGGCCGTCCGGCCGTCCGGCTGTCCGGCCGTCCGTAGCATTTTTTTCCGGAACACTTTACGGCCACAGTTTTCATCCGATTTTCACCAAATTTTTACACAAATTTCTTTAGCCGGTGAAGAAGAATGTAACGAGGGCGATTTTTGAATTTCGAAAAAATGGCGGAGATATGTCTGTTTGAAATTTTAAAAAATTCGCTGCGGCCGAACCGATTTTCACCAAATTTTCACCAATTACTCCTTATATTTTTTAAGAATTTTTGGTGCAAAAAAATTGCCACTTTTAATTACTATTTTTATTAGTAGGAAGAAATTTCGTACTTCTACCCTTTACGAGAGGCACATCCCTAGGCCAAAGAGCCCATTATTTCTACCTTGACACTTAGAAAATTTTTCGAAAAAAAGAACTTAGAAAATTTTTCAAAAAAAAAAAAGAAAAGAAAAAAAAAGAAAAACCCGGAAAATTTTTCGAAAAAAAAAATTTTTTTTACAAAAAAACTTAGAAAATTTTTCGAAAAAAGAACTTAGAAAATTTTTCGAAAAAAAAAAAAAGGAAAACCCGGAAAATTTTTCGAAAAAAAAAGGAAAACCCGGAAAATTTTTCGAAAAAAAAAAAAAAAAATACCTAAAAAAAGGAAAACCCGGAAAATTTTTCGAAAAAAAAAGGAAAACCCGGAAAATTTTTCGAAAAAAAGAACTTAGAAAATTTTTGAAAAAAAAAACTTGTAAAATTTTTCAAAAAAAAAACTTGGAAAATTTTTCAAAAAAAAAAAAAAAAAAAAGGAAAACCCGGAAAATTTTTCGAAAAAAAAAAAAAAAAGGAAAACCCGGAAATTTTTCGAAAAAAAAAAAAAAGGAAAACCCGGAAAATTTTTCGAAAAAAAAAAAAAAAAAAAAAAAAAAAAAAAAAAAAAAAAAAAAGGAAAACCTGGAAAATTTTTATACTTTCCCTCCCTACTACATCCCCTTCCTTTATACTTCCTACTCCGTTATACTTCCCCCTCCGTTATACTTCCCACTCCGTTATACTTCCCCCTCCGTTATACTTCCCCCTCCGTTATACTTCCCCTCCGGTATACTTCCCCCTCCGTTATCCTTCCCCCTCCGGTATACTTCCCCCTCCGTTATACTTCCCCTCCCATATACTTCCCCCTCCGTTATAATTCCCCCTCCTATATTGTTACTTCTCTTTAAGGAAGTTCCCGTCGGGGCCAGCTCCAGACCAGTACTTTTCTCGGTTAAAAGGTGTGAGTTGGTGCTTAAGATTGAAAGCAAATAAACTATTCAGGATTTTAACGGTTTGACAGCTGTGAACATGGGCGTTGTTGGGTAAAAAACGTTTGCCAATTCCGGGGTACGTTAAATCAATTGGAAATCGTTAAAAGGCCGGCGTTTTATACATAAAAAGTGCACGTTCGAAACCCCTCGAGTTACAAAGACACAGATTGGACATCCAGGGTAGTTTTACGAGGCTGTAAACCCAATAACCGGATCTAATTCCAAACTCCGACAACTGCCAAGATTTTTCTTTTCATTGTTCAAAAATACAGTTGTCAACACAAGATTGGAGATAGGAAAAAATAGGGATTTTCCGGATGATTTCGTCCCAGATGGTGAGAGGCGTTAAAGAAGACACTTGGGGTTAAAAAGGTGTCAAGACGGTAATCCTCAAGTGCTCGGCATCCGTTCGCAAAATATACGGACCACCCACAATTGAAGACCTCCAGCATCGTTACAGCTCAAGACTTGTCATCCTTAAATCATTCCATTTAAAAACGAATCCTTTTTACATTTCAAAACGTTTTTTTCCCCCTTTCAATACTTAAATGTAGCCGGACAAGTTTCAATTTAAATATTTTATCTATTCCTGATTGTGCAAGAAAAGAAAAAAACATGTCAAATTATATTGCATTGTAGAGTGGAAAGCTCCTTTTTGGCTGTCCTACTAAAAACTTTCTTAAAGAAGTTATTGTGATAGGTACCCTCCACGAAGGGTTTTTGGGGAAGGGTCAAACCGAATATTGATCTTTACCGATCTCAACTTTGACTGTGGTGCCGGCCGGGCGTAGCATTTTTTTAAATATTAAGTGTACAAAATGAAACTCAGCCACAGGGTAAATTTGAATTTTGTAGATTTTAGCCGAGTTTCATTTTGTACACCTAGTAGTTCATTTTTTCAAAATTTTAAACATTTTAGGCGTTAAAATCCATCAAAAGTTGACCTCCGTGTAAGAAGGTTATTGAAGTATAACCATTTAGAAGGTTAATGTTTAAAGGCTTGTAAATCGTAAACCGTTACAGATATTGAAAAAATGCACTAAATAAAATCTGTTGGAAATTCAATTCTCTTTAATTTTTATTCTATTCATTTTTTATCTAGGGCGCACTGTTTTCGAGATAAATTTATTAAAAAAAAAATTATTTTCCGTAAATTGTGCATCCTAGAAAAAATAAATTAAGTACAAAATAGAGAATTAAATTTCCTACAATTTTGATTTATTAGGTGTACAAAATGAAACTCAGAGACAGGGTAAATTTGAATTTTGTAGATTTTAGCCGAGTTTCATTTTGTACACCTGATACTTCCTCCTCATTTATACTTCCTCCTCATTTATACTTCCCCCTCCTTTATACTTCCCCCTCCTATATTGTTACTTCTCTTTAACACTCTCAGCGCGGCATGCCCAACTGGCAAATCTCACCCTGGGGCGGGAAAATTTTTTTTCGTCAAACTACTTAATTACCTCCAAAAACATTAAAAATGAAGTATAAAATTAATTTGGCATGTTAATTATGCCAAAATAAGGCTTAATTGTCCCTCACAAAAGATCAGATTTGTAGGCAATCCCGCAATGTTTTTTCCCCTTCTCATACCATTTTGGAACTGTTACTAGGATCAACTTCTCTAAGTGGTCAACCTATTACTTTTAGCCATTAGCTTAATTTTTTTTATCAGATTTTTCTTTCTTCTTTTGTCTTTTTCCGTCGTGTTATTTAATCTTTAAGGTTGTCTTCTCTTGAACTATCGACGCAGTTTTTTTTCAAAATTCTTTATTTTGTACATGTTTCGAGAGCTATTCGCTCTCCTCATCAGCCATTTCAAGACTAGATTTTCGACTCCTACAACATGTACAAAATAAAGAATTTTGAAAAAAAACTGCGTCGATAGTTCAAGAGAAGACAACCTTAAAGATTAATTTTTTTATATTATTACATTTGCTCGTTATATATTTTCGTGTGGATACATTTTCACGGGTGCGAAATATTTTGGTACCTACTCAAATTATTCAAAATTGCTTTTCTGATGACAAATAATAAAAAATTAAGTCATTAGCCATTTGTAACGGCTTGGGATTCCCGAAAAAACCGTTGGGATTAGAAAGGAAACTTTAGTTAATTTAACGATTTTTGCCAAAACTTAATACGTAAGTAGGTAAAGATTATCTCAAATCCGGTGAAATGACCTGGAGGGAAAAACCGTTAAAAAAAATTTGTATAGAAAAAAAAATTCGCGGATCACTACAATAATGAGAAGTATTTGAAAATAGGTATTTAATGCTGTTTTAGAAAAATTGGGTAAGTAGATATTTATTTTTTGAAAGTGCAAAAACTAAAATAATTAATAAAAGTGAATAATTTTGAACAAAATCTACTAAAAAAACTAAATGAATCTTCGGCCTTAATAAAGTTGGAAGAGGTAAAAAGTAACGAACTTGTTTTTAGAGTGAAACATAGAACGAACTGCTACCGTTCATAGTTTTAGTTTCCGAATTCGCCACTGCTCTTGACCGCTCGGAAGTCTTTCCTTTTTTTTTAATTGTACTAAAAAAAATGATTGTAACTTACTATCGTTGTACCTAATAAATAATTTTGTGTTTAATTTAACTTAATAGAACAAAAAATTAAGAAGTTTTTAAAGAAATTACCCGAAATTAATTGTAACAGGTCCCATTGTGAAAAGGAACGCTTTTGGTTTTTTCTACTCTTTTGGTCTAAAAGCTAAATAATATTAATAAAAACGGCAAAAAGTTGTGATCATAAGTTAATTAATAGTTAAAAAATTATTATTTTAAAAAACTTACAGTCAAAAAGTAGAAAAATAATCCAAAATTGAACTGAAAACATCTCCGTGAAGTAGCTGGTTCAACTGTCTACTTTGAAAGTCAAAATCGAAATGAAGAAAAAGGTCTAGAGTCAAGCTAAGGCCGTATTTAGGTATAAAAACCCTTTAAGAATTAACGTATGTCAACGGTTGTGCGAATTTCACTGTTTTAAGCATCGAAAATCGCTTTTTAAAAGACGCATGAACGGTCGATATATATATCGACCCGCCCAAGACCCGCCCAGGGAAAGGAACTTTCTACTCGATATATATCGACCCGCGCTGAGAGTGTTAAGGAAATTTTCGTTGGAAGCTCTTTTAACAAGTACTTTTTTCCGTTTTTAAGCCCCCTGAGAAGTATAAACTTCGACGGTGTGTATAAAATAGTCTTTTCTACTAAAACATTTTAGTATCAGTCTTATTTCAAAAATGTTGTCCAAAGATGTGTCATGTCCAAGACGTAAAAAAAAATAAAAGCGACAAGTTGTTAATAAAACTACCAGGTGTCGGCGATGGTTATCAGCCGGATTCCGATGTTCTCCCGGTTCTAAGAACTAGAAAGAAAAAGTGAAAAAAAATCTCAGAGGGAGATAAAGTTAAAACGTTCCCGAAAGTGCGGGTAGTCGATGAGAGGACGAATTTGACGTGGATCAAAAGTGGGCATTTGAAGTCCTCCCGTCAGGTAGCGGGAAATTACAAAGGGTGGAAAACGTGTCAAAATAGAAGTGTACATTAAAGCCTTAATGGTTACCCTTTTCGACACCCAAAAGATAACGTTCATTCAAAAAAGCTCACCTTATATTAAGACAAGGAGTAGAGCGTAGATAGTGAATGACACCCCGTCCGAAGGATCGACCTATAATCTTGGAAAATGATAGTTCAAAATGTAAATTCGACAGCCTCCGATCATTCAGATGATAGGGTGTGATATACCTGAGTAGCATTTTACCTCTATAAGTCAATGGATTTACTCAATGGCGCATTTATCAGTCTTCATTTTGGGAAGAGCAAAAATCGTCAATATAGTTTTATCTGGCGGTTATCTGTTGGTCGCTAAAGGAACTATTAGGTGTACAAAATGAAACTCAGCCACAGGGTAAATTTGAATTTTGTAGATTTTAGCCGAGTTTCATTTTGTACACCTAGTAGTTCATTTTTTCAAAATTTTAAACATTTTAGGCGTTAAAGTCCATCAAAAGTTGACCTTCTCCGTGTAAGAAGGTTATTGAAGTATAACCATTAAGAAGGGTAATTTTTAAAGGCTTGTAAATCGTAAACCGTTACAGATATTGAAAAAATGCACTAAATAAAGTCTGTTGGAAATTCAATTCTCTTTAAGTTTTATTCTATTCATTTTTTCTCTAGGACGCACTGTTTTCAAGATAAATTTATTTAAAAAAATTATTTTCCGAAAGTGGTGCATCCTAGAAAAAATAATTAAGTACAAATTTATAGAGAATTAAATTTCCTACAATTTTTATTTATTAGGTGTACATTCGTTCGTTTCATTTTGTACACCTAATAATTTCGTAAATTCATTCAAGACCGAATTTCCCTTTAGGGATGTTTCATTTGCCAAATTAACATATGTACAACCTACATATGTAAATCGTTTGTCCGTCAAATCTGAAGTCATCTGGCGTCAAATTTGACGTGCAGATCCTTCTGCGCATGCTCCTGGAGTTTCAAATCAGTCCAACTGAGGTTGGAACAAAGCTAATATAGGAGGGGCAAGTATACCCTAACTAACAAGCAATTCAAGGAAGTTAAAATTTGAAATTTTGAAGGCAAAATCCTTTTTTTGAAGGGTTCATATAATATTTGGAGCTAAATATTGAGATTTTGACTTTTAACGATAAATTATTGCTACATCCGCCGCCATATTCAGTTTTTAGGCCACTTTTCAAGGCGTCAATTTTCATCCATTTTCACCGCTTTTTTACTGAATTTTCTGTCTACCTTAAAAATGTGGAGTTCTTTTTAGTTTTTATTTTTAAAAATGGCGGAGATCTGTCCGTCTAAAGTTTTCGATGAGCGCTATCGCTAGTTGGCCGTAAAGGGCGCCCCACGCCAACCTTAAATTATTATTTTTAGTTTTCTTATATTAGCTTTGTTCCAACTGCAGTTTGAAACTCCTGGAGCATGCGCAGAAGCATCTGCACGTCAAATTTGTCGTCAGACGACTTCAGATTTGACGGACAAACGATTTGAACGACGTCTAATTGTAGTAAAAACACTTCTGCGCATGCTCCAGGAGTTGCAAACCAGTTTCAAACTACGGTTGGAACAAAGCTATTATGTTTTCTTATAGCCGTAAGTTTTCGCGAGGCGGGAATAAACAATGTTTTGTTTTATAACTTTTTTAATTAAATTATTTAATTTGATTTAGGTCAATCACTCAAAATGCGTATGTAATAAACATTTTTATTTTATAAAATATACAAAAATTTAAATAATATTTACAAGATCACAAAAGATAATTTAAAATTTATACAAATCATAAACTTAATCATAAATCATAAACCGGAGGGAATAAAACGAAAGAGGAATAAACCCTACGAATTAACATAAACAATAAAAAAGGCACGTTAATTTTAAAAAAAGGCCCTTTTCTTCCGCGTTGCACCTTTTGATTCTTTTTTGAAGTTAATTTGCGCAGTCTTTATTCGCAGTCAAAACAGTTGAGAACCAGAATTCACAAAATGAAAAGTTTATGAGGCTTTTTCGACGATGGGAGGTGGGTCGGAAGAGGCGGAGGACGATCCGAGATTGTGGGTCAAACTGTGTCTCCTGAGGTCGCAGTTTCGCCTGAAGACTTTCCCGCAGGAAGGGCAGTTGTAAGGTTTGATGTCGGTGTGAGTCAAAAGATGAGTTTTCAGATTCGACCTTTGATTGAAAGATCGGCTACAGACTGGGCATTTGTGCGGTGACTCTTCTAAATGTAGGATCTTATGAACGGCCAACGTTCTCGATTGGCAAAAACCTTTACCGCACTCCCCGCATTTGAAAGGTTTATCCTTGCTATGAATGTACCTGCGAAAAGAACAAAGAACAACAGTTACAACTTTTTGAAAACATGGAAAGAAGCGTGAGAAATTTGGCCCCGACGGGAACTTCCTCAAAGTAGGGGACTTCGTTTTCATCCCTACTATCGAAAAGGAGGTGAAAAAAAAATTGATGTCATCGCACACCCAGGCCACAAAGAACGGGCTTGTACAGCTCCAATATGTCCCTACTATCGAATTTTTTCCAAATAATTCTATTAGGTGTACAAAATGAAACTCGGCTAAAATCTACAAAATTCAAATTTACCCTGTGGCTGAGTTTCATTTTGTACACCTATTAAATAAAAATTGTAGGAAATTTAATTCTCTATAAATTTGTACTTAATTTTTTTTCTAGGATGCACCATTTTCGGAAAATAATTTTTTTTTTAAATAAATTTATCTTGAAAACAGTGCGTCCTAGAGAAAAAATGAATAGAATAAAATTCAAAAAGAGAATTGAATTTCCAACAGATTTTATTTAGTGCATTTTTTCAATATCTGTAACGGTTTACGATTTACAAGCCTTTAAAAATTAACCTTCTTAATGGTTATACTTCAATAACCTTCTTACACGGAGAAGGTCAACTTTTGATGGACTTTAACGCCTAAAATGTTCAAAATTTTGAAAAAATGAACTACTAGGTGTACAAAATAAAACTCGGCTAAAATCTACAAAATTCAAAACCCTGTGGCTGAGTTTCATTTTGTACACCTATGTAATATAAGGAGTGTTAGGTGAAAATTTAAAGACAATCGAACCAATAGAACAGCCGTAGCGCATTAATCAAAACTTAAGACATAATCTGCCATTTTTGCCAAGTTCGAAAAAAGCTCCCGACATTTTCAAGGAAACTACTGACAAAAGGAAGATTTTGGAAGAAACAAAATGTTGCGGAGGGTGTCACAATAACTCCTTTTTGAGGAAGTTAACAAGCATAGAAGCAAGATATCTGGAGATTGCTCTGCGAGGGAAGGGACTCTGATGACGTCATTGCTGATTGTATTGAAGGTCACACTGAGCGCTTAGGAACAAAAGTAGCCCATTCTCACACACAAGATAAAATTTAGTGATTAAGAAACGTGGTGTTTTGCAAACACAGCAGGAAACAGGAGGCTTTTAATGGAAACGTGAATTATAGAAAATTCTGGTTCCCTGGGTATACAATTCAATTAAATGTAAGAATTTACAGTATGCATGGCTCATGAATATGTTAGGGTTGTGATATGGCGTTTTATTCTTATTTTTTATTCATCTCGGTTGCAACGAAACGCACGCAAGAGCATCTCCGAGGGGGAGATTTATCGTTGAAAGTCTTCTGGGTCCAAGGGAATCAGATAGCGGAGACGGCCACACGGGCGCGAGCGGAACGGGCGAGACCGACGCGGCACCAGGTGGTCTCAAAACGGCTCCTCCTAATTGCTTTACAACTCCGAGAACGAACGGAACAACGTTTTAAGATTATGGTCCTTAATTACCCTCTCGGCCCGCATCCTCTCACACTTCACACATCTTAATGTAAATATTTGTACATTTGAATCAACTTCACATCTTGTTCAACGCGTTTACTTAAAGCAAGCCACTAATAAAGTCCTTGTCTGCTGGCCTAGACACACAATGTAGGAGGGGGAAGTATTTATTTAAACAAAAAAGAAATAGATTTAACCAATGAGCTGGATGCTGTCTTCCTATTGGTTAATCTATCCTTTTTCTTTTATGTACTTGTTTTAGCCTGTGTTGGCTGTCACAATGAGGAGGGGGCCTAGGCCGCCGCTCTTGCCATATTGCCATGGCGTCCTTTACAGGGCAGAGGAGTGGCCTTACTAATTTCTCCACGGATTTTGTAGAAGATCCACTTCCAAACCTAAATCCCTCTACCCAACCCGGGATCGAACCATTGTTGGGCGTAATCGGAATCGCAATTACGATTACGATTGTAATCGCAAGTTTCTTACTTACGATTACAATTACGATTACAATCGCATTCGTATTTTTTCTGCGATTACGATTGTAATCGCATTTTTTTTTACGATTACGATTGTAATCGCATTTTTTTTACGATTACGATTGTAACCGCTTTTTTTTACGATTACATCCGTAATCGTATTTTTTTTCTGCGATTACAATCGTAATTGTATTTTTTTCTGCGATTACCATTATAATCGTATTTTTTTCTGCGATTACAGTCGTAATCGTATTTTTTTCTGCGATAATTGCATTTTTTTTTCAGCGATTACGATTGTAATAGCAGAAAAAAATACGAATACGATTGTAATCGTAATCGGAATTACAATTACGATTATAATCTACGAAACTTGCGATTACGCCCAACACTGGATCGAACCCCGGTCTCCGTGGTGAAAGTCCAAGACTGAACCTTGCAGCCACGGAGCCCCGGTTAGGAGGGGGAAGTATAAGGGAGGGACGTTTTCCCAGTTTTTGCCAAGAAACACCATTTTACAGGATGTCCATTTTCACAAGCTTTTTCCCGAGACTCCTTCCCAACTTTCTTGCTACCGGCAAAGTCCACAATGGTGCCAACTTCAAAAATGGCTTCTAATTTATATGAATTGTGACATTCTGTACACTGTAGAAAGAATTTAAAATTCCTCTCACCAATGTATTTTTTTAAATTTTATACTTAAATGCTTATTTATATCATTTTCAATATATCAAAGTCCAGAGTGTAAGAAGCGAACGGTGTGTAAATCATCGAAAAGTCATTTTTCGAAAAGAAATATATATACTAAAAATGATAAATCCTTTTTTAGCGAGGGGCGTAATCGTGTAAATACGTGTAAAAATGTAAATAGCCGGAGAGTTAAAGGCGGTTAGGCGGAGTCACGATTGTAGTGGGTCGGAGATAAATCTGAGGGGGTCGGCCAGCGCTCGAGATGACGGAGAAGGGGGAGATCGAGAACACAAACCGATATCCGTTGTCTATGCGGAATTCTTGTCTTTTTTTTAAATCCTTTTCAATCTTTAAAAGATGCAAACCTTCGCGTAGGTGGCTTTTTTCTTCAATATCAAATGTCCGAGCCCACGCGAATGGATTGATTTTTTTCCCTTCTAGTTTAATATTTTTACTAAGAAATTCTCTTTGCGAACAGCGGCCGAGTTCCGCCTCTGATTTGAGTCCTTCTATTAGGTGTACAAAATGAAACTCAGCCACAGGGTTTTGAATTTTGTAGATTTTAGCCGAGTTTCATTTTGTACACCGAGTAGTTCATTTTTTCAAAATTTTAAACATTTTAGGCGTTAAAGTCCATCAAAAGTTGACGTTCTCCGTGTAAGAAGGTTATTGAAGTATAACCATTAAGAAGGTTAATTTTTAAAGGCTTGTAAATCGTAAACCGTTACAGATAATGAAAAAATGCACTAAATAAAATCAGTTGGAAATTCAATTCTCTTTAATTTTTATTATATTCATTTTTTCTCTAGGACGCACTGTTTTCAAGATAAATTTATTTTTTAAAAAAATTATTTTCCGAAAATGGTGCATCCTAGAAAAAAATAATTAAGTGCAAATTTATAGAGAATTAAATTTCCTACAAGTTTTATTTATTAGGTGTACAAAATGAAACTCAGCCACAGGGTAAATTTGAATTTTGTAGATTTTAGCCGAGTTTCATTTTGTACACCTAATAGTATCTTTTTTGCAATTCATTCTTGCTTTTACTCGCATTTTATAAAACTGCCGGCTAGCCGAAGCCAAGACCTTATTTGGAGCCCTTGCATTGTTGCCAACTTCAGAGATGCCTTTTCTTCGTGCAGGTTTTTTTTAAAATAGAACAGAACGCAACATTTCAAAAACGGGTCACGGAAAATTTCCCGTTTTCTCCCGTAAAACGAGGGTGTAAATCGTAAAGTAATAACAACAATGGGAATATTTATTGAACATTTTTAACAAGGTGGGTGGAGGACTTGAAGCGAAATGTGTAACCCGGCACGATCGGCCCCGAGGCTTTACCGGACTCCGGCTTCTCGCTCTAGACTTTTTCCCACACTTAAGAAAAAGGGAAAAAAATGACGGCTGATTTCGAACGGAAAGTAGAGTAACCTTTTTTCGGTATTTTATAATATTCTACTTTTTCTTTTGTGGTAGCAAAAGTTTTATGTTGTCTAGTGTCGGGCATGTGGAACAAGAATGGGAGGCCATGATGGATTCTTCAGATTAAGGAGGCAGTGGGTATCTTTAGTAAAACAAAGAACTAAATTTTTAGGAAAACTTAAAGCCACATTTGACCAAATGGATGGGCCTACGCCTTACAGCCTCTCTTTCTCATTAATTTGTCCTATGACACAAAAAATTAAATTTTTAGAAAAATTTGACAACGCTAACCAACCTTTCTCAACTATTGGACTTTTTAACATCGCACGTGACATTTTAACTGCTGCATCCACTTTGGACCAAACCATTGGCTGTAGCCCTGAAGAAGAAGAACTCTAATAAGAACAAGAAGAACCCCGAATAAGAAGAAGAACAACTGCAGCTGAATAAGAAAAAGAAGAACACGCCAAAGGCGAAAAACCGGGTTTCAGAGTTGTATATCTAGGTACACTGATCGACTAGAAATTTTCAGAATTTACTCATATTGAATCAAAGAAGAACTGTATAAAATTTGAAGTCGATCGGAATACAGGGAAATGAGATCCAGATACCCAAAAAATCGTGACGTCCAGTAAACATACTCATGGTACCATTCGTAATCGTACTTTTTGCGATTTCGGTCGCGTTTTGCTTGGCGAGGTGGAACGCTACCGCGTTCCTAGATTTTATGCAGACGATGAGGCAATTTTTTCTCCTCAAATTTGGGCTGGTGAGCGCGGTGAGGCTTTTAACTCCAACTACAATTTTTTTTAATCCTACTTTTCTGAACTTTTTTTCTGGTCCAAAGTGGTTTCCAATAGTAGGTAAATGCTGTCTAAAGTGGCTGCCTATCTGAAAATTTTGTCCAAAGTGGATTTCACTTGAGAATCGACCGACTTCGTAAAAAATTAAGTAAAATTCGAAAATATTGGCCCTATCAGGACACAGGGTCTGGGAGGAAATGGCCGAATTTCTCTTTGAGGCATATTTTGAGAAAAGATGAAGATCGGACCGATCTGTGGACCACAGATGTAGCGCTTCAGGAAACTCAACTAAAGACAGACATATCTCCGCCATTTTTGGGAATTTCGAAAAAAAAAGACAAGTTACGACTGGAAGATTCCGTGCTCTGGCGAAGGACAGCTTGCATTACCCTCCGACTCAGAGACCCCGAAAACGTCTAGACGCCCAAGAAGGAATGCCGCCAAAGGCAAGAGATGAACCAGGATTAGCAGATTAGACCCCTCTGAAAGTATGAGGATGACGGCCAATGTCTCAAAAGCATCCATCATGTACGGTATACTGAGGAAAATGCCAAAAATGAAAAATTGGGGTTTCTAGGACAATCTATTGAAAATGCCTACCTACAGTGGCTGGACAACTAGGAAAAATTCCTGGAAATCAGCAAAATATATCCAGTACGATTTATTAGGTGTACAAAATGAAACTCGGCTAAAATCTACAAAATTCAAATTTACCCTGTGGCTGAGTTTCATTTTGTACAACCTGATAAATAAAACTTGTAGAAAATTTAATTCTCTATAAATTTGCACTTAATTATTTTTTTCAAGGATACACCATTTTCGGAAAATAATTTTTTTTAAAATAAATTTATCTTGAAAACAGTGCGTCCTAGAGAAAAAATGAATAGAATAAAAATTAAAGAGAATTGAATTTCTAACAGATTTTATTTAGTGCATTTTTTCAATATCTGTAACGGTTTACGATTTACAAGCCTTTAAAAATTAAGCTTCTTAATGGTTATACTTCAATAACCTTCTTACACGGAGAAGGTCAACTTTTGATGGACTTTAACGCCTAAAATGTTTAAAATTTTGAAAAAATGAACTACTAGGTGTACAAAATGAAACTCGGCTAAAATCTACAAAATTCAAATTTACCCTGTGGCCGAGTTTCATTTTGTACACCTAATAAGTGCGCAAGGAGCTAGTTAGGCACCGCTTTCGGAAGGAAAAAAACACCGACTATCTCCTCCTTTACCGATATAAAAATTTTCCTCTACGGGGTTTGGAAGACCCTCCGCCAAAAATCGGATATGGAGAGTAATCCAATAACTTTTCTATGAGAAATATAAAAATTCGGAACCTTAAATAAGTGCCTTTTTGACTTAAGGTATCAAAAAAGTTTTTAGAAACTTTTTACGGCATTGATTGAGTACGTCGACGCACCACAATGTTTAAACATAACAGACTGCAATTGAAAATAAAAAATGAAAAATCGTTCGGTGCTTATTTTAAAAGGAAGATTGGAAGACTATGAAATATAGAGTTGTTGACTGAACCTGAATCATATTAGAAGGGTTATTAGAGCCGGTCCGCCCATCCCGGCTCAAATTAACACTTGGCACGTGCCCCCTTGAGCAAACATTCCCCTGAGGCTGATAAAAAAAAGAAGTTACAATATCAATAAGTTTTTAATCTAAAAGAATTTTTTTTGTCGAGGCGAAGGTGTGGTCTTCTACTTCTTCGAGAGGGCGGGGAAGAGGTTCTTTACTGTCTCCGGTTACACATCACGAGTCGACAATGTCTCGTGTCAAGCCGAGGCTATTAAAACCCGTAGTGAATAGGACCAGAAATACCGCTCTTCCAACAAGAAAAACTCCATTTTTTTAATTTAAAAAGTGTAGGAAGTTGCTTGCATTATTGAACGGTAGAGTCAAAGGGTCAGAAAGTTAATCGTAAAACGCTCATGAATTATTATTCACCATTGCAATTAGTCATGATTCGCTTTGTCTACGACCATATTAATATGCCAACAGCCTCTTCAATCCCGATTCGATCCACCATTAAACATAATTAGCATATACGCGTTTCTGAATCTCACGTTTAATTTAAATTTAATTTAGACATTTTAAATCTTTTTATATAGTATTAGGAGTACAAAATGAAACTCGGCTAAAATCTACAAAATTCAAAACCCTGTGGCAGAGATTCATTTTGTATACCTAATAAATAAAAATTGTAGGAAATTTAATTCTCTATAAATTTGTACTTAATTATTTTTTTTCTAGGATGCACCATTTTCGGAAAATAATTGTTTTTAAATTTATCTTGAAAACAGTGCGTCATAGAGAAAAAATGATATAATAAAAATTAAAGAGAATTAAATTTCCAACAAATTTTATTTAGTGCATTTTTTCAATATCTGTTCCGGTTTACGATTTACAAGCCTTTAAAAATTAACCTTCTTAATGGTTATACTTCAATAACCTTCTTACACGGAGGTCAACTTTTGATGGACTTTAACGCCTAAAATGTTTAAAATTTTGAAAAAATGAACTACTAGGTGTACAAAATGAAACTCGGCTAAAATCTACAGAATTCAAATTTACCCTGCGGCTGAATTTCATTTTGCACACCTAATAATTGAGAAATAGTTCAATATCTTGAAAAAAGAACCGAAGTTTAAAAAAAATAGCATTGAACGTTATTAATTATAGGGAGGATTCAGGTAAGAACAGCAGACGTGACGCTATGCCCATGACTCAAAACACTTAAATAATAATTTGAAAAGAAGAAAGAGAGAAAAAAAAAAAGTCAAATGACAATCAAGCGTGCGGTACCAAAAATCGGATACCTGAAAGTCCCTTTGGAATAAATCAATTAAGAACGATTCCAGAAAAATACCCGAGGCGCGAGATTTAAAAAGATAAAAGTGAAGAGAAAGGATGACGACGGGATGATGTAGGGAAGGAGAGAAAATAAAATTAAAAAAAGAAGAGAGAGAGAAAAAAAGGAATAAAAACTGTCCTGCCTTCACACCCATCATAATGCCTAAGGTTTATTCAAATTTATGCAAATAATATTCACAATATAATGGCCATTCTCGATATTGTGAAGAAAAGGGCTTACAATGGGATAAAACGAGGAATTGTTTTGTTAGAAAAAGAAGAAAATATTTACCTATGATCTCTTAGATGGTCTTGCCTTCTGAAGGCCTTCCCACAGATATCACAAGAATAGGGTCTTTCGTCGGTGTGCGTCCTTTCGTGTATCAAAAGATTGTAAGATTTGGTGAATTCCCGGCTGCAGAATTTGCAGATGAACTGTTTTTTGGGTCTTGACGTTTTGAGCCGTGGGGGCGGGGGAGGGATGGGAGGCGGCGGTTCGTCGGCCTCGTCCGGGTCGTCTTCTTCCGTCGGCGCTGGGCTTCTCTGGGCGAGGCCGAGGCGGTGGAGGGTGAGGTAGGACTCGAGGGCTTGAAGGCTCAGAGCGGTCGCTTCCGGCGAGTCCGGCGGTAAAAGGGCTGCTTGCTGTAGGGATGACATCATCGCCGTTTGAAGGGTGAAAACAACCCCCTGTAAAGACATTTGAAGTACCTCTTCCTCCATGTCGCACCTACCCGGGTTCAAGTAAGACTGCCAGCCCAGCCTCCCGCTGCCATCCCCTCCATCCCAAGCGGTACAGTCACTTCCAACATCACTCGCCTTTTACGTAACGAACCATCTCAAATCCTTCATTGCTAACTATTTACCATTAAAGCACTTAACAAAAAATTCAATTTTTCAAACAACACATATTCGGACATTTCTCACTCATTTTTGTTAAACACGATTTTTGTGCGTTACAAAATTTTCTTCAAGTTCCCTGAAGAAAAAAATAAAAAATAGGTCATTTTCCGATGGCTTTGGAGCGGTAACGACTTTATGAGGCAATTTTCAAACTTAATAAGCTCTTCTACTGAAGGAGTCTGCATTTTTTCAACCATAAGGATCATTAGACTTTTTTGTCCTCTTTTTGCATCCTTCGAAAATTGCGGGGTGGTTGAGCAAGAAGCAATCGTGGGCATTACCGTCTCAATATTTTTTTTAGAAGCAATTAACGTTTTTTCTGTCCATAAGTGTCACGTTAAATTGAAATAAAGACCCCTATTTTGTTGGGATAAGTATACTACACCAGGTACGACGGAGAAAAGTTCAGGTAGTGTTTATTGCCTTTTATTTTTGACATAAAGACATCACTTTTCGATGAGGTTTTATAAGAATCGGAAATTCTGCATTGATGCTTAATGACCATGTGAACGGAAGGGGGAAAATAGAAGGCGATGTCCGTTTCTTAGAAAACGCACGAAAGAGATGACCGATCTTGGTTCCCACGTCCCAAAATCATAATGCTGACTAAAAATCATGATGCTGACACAGTTTAGACCTTCTTTTTTGGACGATTTCTTTTTAACTTCCAAGTTTGATATCCTCCATGTCGAGTTTTTGGGGAAGGGTCTTCCAGACCGCTAGGGTCAATTCGAATATGGATCTATACCGATCTCAACTTTGTCTGCGGATCCGGCGGATGTCTGTTTAAAGTTTTAATTTTCCGGAACACTTTAAGGCCACAATTTTCACCCACTTAGTACAAAATTTTCACACTATCTTCCTCAGTCGATGAAGAAACAATAAAAAAAATATTTTTTGTTTTTAGTAGGGAGAAATTTGGTACTTCCACCCGTTGCAGAGGCATCCCTTGGGCAAAACGCCCATTATTTCTACCTTGTTAATTGGCCAAATTTTTTGTTAAAAGAAAATAAAAATTACTGCTTTAAAAAATAATTAGAAAATTTTTGACGAAAAAAACTGAAAAAAAAACTTTTATAATAAATTTTTCAGGGCAAAAAAAATAACATGAAAAATTTTTCGAAAAATAAAAAAAAAATTTTTTTAAATAACTGAAAATTTGTTGAAAAAAAGAGTTTGTCTAAATGCTTGAAATTTTCTTCCCCTCCTTTTGCACTTCCCCATCCTTATACTTCCCCCTCATTTGTACTTCCCCTCCCTAAACTTCTCCTCCGTTATACTTCTCCCTCCTCTATTGTTCCTTCTCTTTAAGGAAGTTTTCGTTGGAAGCTCTTCAAACTAGAGCACTTCCTATCAATAGAATGTTTTTCTCCTTTTGAGAGAAGAAAAGGTGAAGGGAAGATGCGGGAAATCTCATCAAAATGATTTAGTTTTTGGAGTGGGAAATTTAATTCGCGATTGAATGAGCCCTCTATTGACTTGTCGACACGAGTTGGGCAGGTCCGGGCGCGGGTGGTTCAAAGGAATGTCGAAGCCAGGGTGTTGGTAAGTAAAGGCGGGCCCGCGGGGCCGACTTAAACCGCTCGGATGATTAATCGTATTATCAGACAACTGACCAAACTTAACTTTCGTTCACACGCCCACTTTTAACCGAGAGGCGATTCATCTTCATGATTTTTCCGAGACGAAAAAGAAAAAAATATAAAATTCAATATCGTCGGAAGAAAAAAAGTCTTGGTATATACGGTTTTATTGCCGCCTCTGGGAGATAGGGCTTGTTGAGTCGAGTGGTCGTTGTTAACGAGAGTGAGCCGGCCGACTCATAAAGCACGTGGGTCCGAGAGCCTCTTGGCGTTTACTGTCCCATCAGAGACCGGTCTCCGACACGTGCGCTCTTCTCTCAAATTCAAACGAAAATTATCGAATTCTATTCGAATGAGTCTTTGAAACTGGAAATAACCCGACTAATCATTATGTTTACGTGATATCCGGGTTTTCTTTTACCCAGAAATGAGGATTAACTTTATTAAAACTTCCGCCATTTTTATGACTCAGACGGACAAACGAGAACGCGGAACGCCTCGAGGATACAAAAAGGCCTGGGAATATTCACCCTTTCCATCGTACGCCCTCGGGCCTCCTATACCTGGCCCAGTAAACAAATCTCGTGTCGATCAGCTGGCTCTTCGCTTTTTAATGACTCGAAAACCGTGACTAATACTCAGAAAGATCTTCATTTTTAACATCTCAAGAAGTCAATTTGTAATAGGTGTACAAAATGAAACTCGGCTAAAATCTACAAAATTCAAATTTACCCTGTGGCTGAGTTTCATTTTGTACACCTAATAAATAAAATTGTAGGAAATTTAATTCACTTTAAATTTGTACTTAATTATTTTTTTCTTGGATGTACCATTTTCGGAAAATAAATTTTTTTTAAAAATAAATTTATCTTGAAAACAGTGCGTCCTAGAGAAAAAATGAATAAAATAAAAATTAAAGATAATTAAATTTCCAACAGATTTTATTTAGTGCATTTTTTCAATATCTGTAACAGTTTACGATTTATGTACATGCCTTTAAAAATTAACCTTCTTAATGTTATATATGTACTTCAATAACCTTCTTACACGGAGAAGGTCAACTTTTTAATGGACGCCTTAAATGTTTAAAATTTTGAAAAAATGAACTACTAGGTGTACAAAATGAAACTCGGCTAAAATCTACAAAATTCAAATTTACCCTGTGGCTGAGTTACATTTTGTACACCTAATAATAAAATTATTGTACTTTTTAACTTCCTTAAAGAAGGTGAAGAAGAAACCAACGAGGGCGATTTTTGAATTTCAAAAAAATGGCGGAGATATGTCTGTTTGAAATTTTAAAAAATTCGCTGCGGCCAAACCGTTGCGTTGGTCTGATTTTCACCAAATTTTAATTAATTACTCCCTATATTTTTTTTCGAATTTTTGGTGTAAAAAATTATCATGTTTTGACATTAGTTATCATTTTAGTAGGGAAAAATTTCATACTTCCTCGCGTTACGAGAGGGACCTGTCTTCGGCAAAAATTCCATTATTTCTACCTTTATACTTACAAAATTTTTCAAAAAACAAAAAAAAAGGTAGAAAATTTTAGAAAAAAAACCAACTTCCCCCTCAGTTATACTTCCCTTCCTTTTATACTTCCCCTCTTTAATACTTCCCCCTTCTATATTTTTGCTTCTCTTTAAGGAAGTTTTCGTTGGAAGCTCTTCAAACAAGTGCTTTTTTTTAACGACGACGAAGATTTTAGCGAAAACCGGTTATAAATTAACATAAAATTAACGGAAATATAACTCGAAAGGTCCGCAATCTTGTATAGTAACTTCATTAGGTGTTTAGTATTCAAGAAAAGCCATCGCCATTTTTATTGTTATTCTTCTCTTTTTTTCTTTCTTCATAGATGCTCATTGATTAGCGTGGGGGAAACACCTACGCCGGCCGAAATTCTGACCAAAATCAACAGTTTTTTCTCCTTCGCATCCAAGGAGATTGTATCAAGGTTTCAAATAACTAAATGTTTCCATAAATCACCTTTATCTAAAAGAGAGTTTCCTCATAAATTAAAAAACCAAGGAGATCATCAGTAATGAACTTTTCGTTTTCCTCACTCGGGTAAACGTGTGCGATGACCTTTGACATGGATTTCCTAATTTCTATTCACTTTCTCTTTCCAACGCTCAACACGACCCCAACAATTATAGCTTCCAACATAATTGTAAAATGTACATGGGAATGTATCGCCTCGGGGCGTTTATATTTTATATCGACGCCTTTTCTCACTTGAGCGTATATAAAGGTTTCATTTCTAAGGCCACATTCTGCAGCTTATTATTGATCACAATCTCTTTTACTTAACAAATAAACGTTTTTAGGGGGCCAAATGTTATTTTTCCATTGCTCAAAAAAATTCAAAATTTATCAACAATGACATTATTATTTTAAAGAAATGGAATTTTGAACCGTGTACAAAATGAAACTCGGCTAAAATCTACAAAATTCAAATTTACCCTGTGGATGAGTTTCATTTTGTACACCTAATAAATAAAACTTGTAGGAAATTTAATTTTCTATAAATTTGTACTTAATTATTTTTTTCTAGGATGCACCATTTTCGGAAAATAATTTTTTTTTTAAATAAATTTATCTTGAAAACAGTGCGTCCTAGAGAAAAAATGAATAGAATAAAAATTAAAGAGAATTAAATTTCCAACAGATTTTATTTAGTGCATTTTTCAATATCTGTAACGGTTTACGATTTACAAGCCTTTAAAAATTAACCTTCTTCATGGTTAAACTTCAATAACCTTCTTACTCGGAGAAAGTCAACTTTTGATGGACTTTAACGCCTAAAATGTTTAAAATTTTGAAAAAATGAACTACTAGGTGTACAAAATGAAACTCGGCTAAAATCGACAAAATTCTTTACCCTGTGGCTGAGTTTCATTTTGTACACCTAATACTACCCTTAACAGGAAAATCTCTTAAAATACGCCATTGTTAAGGAATTTCCAAGCCTCTTTTTCCTTGTCAGTTAACTTATGAGCACAAACAATTAGCTACTAACAATATGTTCACCAAATAGCTTTCTTAGCGGCCCGTTTCTTCTAGTTCGCCTTATTGACTTATGCAACTCTTTCTCATCTTAAGCCGACATTTTAAATAATCACAAAGGATACCGATATTTATTTTAAAAAATGGGTGTGTGGGGCGGGGGGATGATGAAGAAGCTTTGGTGAATAAAAGAGTGTGAAAAATTACGGTTTTTATGTGCTTTTTAAAATAAACATTTCACCGAAAATAATAACAGAAGCGGGGATTTTTAACATAAAACGGCTCGTAAACTCGAGTTTCTTTCGGAATAATTGGAAGGTTCCGAAGGTCGATTTTGTCGTGGAAGCCCCCCGCTTGCATTTTTGTAATTAAAATCTCCCGTCTAGGAAGATGCGGCGGCGGCGGCACGCTCGGTAAACACATTTTTCGGTCTTTGTCGTAAATTTATCGCACGCTATACCAGCTTATGAATATTGCAAAGGTTTTTCGAGGATTCCAACTGTGAAAGGGATATTGGTACAGTAGTCGAGAAATGCGTTTTTCGAATTTCTTCATTGTTGCCTGCAATAAAAGTGGTGATAAACGATGGGAAGAAATTTAATAAAAACGTGAATGGGTCATTCTGAAGATTGTTGAATAATAAAGAAGAAGTTATTGAAGAGTCCGAGGGGCACTCCTTTCGTCCCGGTTTCCCCGCGTTTTCGTTATGATGAATGTCCGCGACGGAGTTCGGGACAATCCACAGCCTACTGTCCACAGATAAAATCTCGAGATATAAATCGGACTCGGTCGGGGGGCCCCGATTCTCTAAATAACACATCAATCCGGGACGCGCCGGGGGAGTTGATTCATTGCTGAGAGGCTTCGAATGCGCGGGAGCTCCGTGTTATGTTAATGCTCACTGCGGGATTTCTACCGCGGTTGCAGCTCTTGGGACAATTCAGTTCCGGAATATTTACGGTGGAGCCTATCTGCATATTTGAGCCCTCCAACCCGACAATTGTCCTAAGCGGCTACCCGTAACTCTCCCGGCAGGACGATATGTCAACGCTAGGCGCTCTTGTTATATCCCATACGCCATCACATCTATTAACCTTTTCCCTTTTTTCTAGGGCGAAATCCTGGCAAACATTACAAACTTCAAGATAATATCGACATCGATAAAATACAAATCTTAAATCATAAAGAACCTGCTTCTGTTCCTTTTTGACATCCATGGAAATAGAAAAGGATGAAAAAAAGCGAACATGCTTTTATACGTCCTTTGTTCCTAAAAAAGTTAGCTTTATGGGATCCGAGATTTCGAAGATAGCTCGTCAAGATCCGTTTGGAAAGGAATTTGCAGTACAAAGCTAAATATGATGAGGGAGGGAGCATTTGCAATGTTGATTGCTGACATTTATATTTGACCTTCCTGTTGTAAAAGCGTAGGCGGCGATACCCACCCACACCTTTAGCCAAACATTTCGTATTCACAGAATGTCCACCTACACCCCTCCTCCCGGTTGATTCAATTTTAATGATACGCCGCACGTCGAGACGCCCCTTAACCCTACAACTTGTAATCACGCTAATTACAACTTTGACATTTTAAAAATCTGTGTCCTTACAAAATCACCGACAAGACTCCACGCCAGTTCGGAGAATGAATGGACGGATAAAACCAGTCCCGGGATCTAATTAATATATCATACGTGTAAACAGTAGGGTTCTGATTCCATTCTGATAGATTGAGTACAAGCCGAGAACGATTGCCAATCCCAGCAGGAGTAGTCACTAATCAAAACGCCTCTTATTAGTCACCGCCTTTTTCTATTTCATTCATTCTTCCGACTGGATCCTGAGTCTTAAAAAACGCTTATTTATTCCGCGTTTCTCCACTTTTCTCAAACAATTGACGGTTCCGCCCCGCCAAGCAAAACCCGACCCATATACATCTCAACATAAAGAAGAGTAAACTTGCCGGTTCAACATAACGCAGTTGAACATAAAGGAAACATTGATTTTAAAAACTTGTCATTTCGCCACTAAGCTGTTTCTGTCGTTTGGGCAGAATATTAGGTGTACAAAATGAAACTCGGCTTAAATCTACAAAATTCAAATTTACCCTGTGGCTGAGTTTCATTTTGTACACCTAATAAATAAAAATTGTAGGAAATTTAATTCTCTATAAATTTGTACTTAATTATTTTTTTCTAGGATGCACCATTTTCGGAAATAATTTTTTTTTTAAATAAATTTATCTTGAAAACAGTGCGTCCTAGAGAAATAATGAATAGAATAAAAATTAAAGAGAATTGAATTTCCAACAGATTTTATTTAGTGCATTTTTTCAATATCTGTAACGGTTTACGATTTACAAGCCTTTAAAAATTAACCTTCTTAATGGTTATACTTCAATAACCTTCTTACATGGAGAAGTCAACTTTTGATGGACTTTAACGCTTAAAATGTTTAAAATTTTGAAAAAATGAACTACTAGGTGTACAAAATGAAACTCGGCTAAAATCTACAAAATTCAAATTTATCCTGTGGCTGAGTTTCATTTTGTACACTTATTACATACCTTATACATCTCAACATAAAGAAGAGTAAACTTGCCGGTTCAACATAACGCAGTTGAACGTAAAGGAAAAATTGATTTTAAACAAGTTGTCGTTTCGCCACTAAGCTGTTTCTGTCGTTTGGGCATAATACATCTCACCATAAACCAGGGCCAGCGAAAGAGCAAGCCTATTTTCGCCGTTTAAACGCTATTATGGCGAAACGACACCTTAACGCAATTCAACATAAAACATCTCACCACAAACTAGGAAATGCAAGCAGAAATGGGATCAGCTCTTTTTATCACACATAGGGGTTAATTTTTTTCCTCTCCCGAGGATATGCAAATTGCATTATGGTGAACTGTCAAGTTTGAATGATTTTATCGTTTCGCCATAATCACGTTTTAAACGGAAAAAATAAGCTTGCTCTTTCGATCACCCTAGTTTATGGTGAGATGTATTGTGCCCAAACGACAGAAAAAGTTGTTTGGCGAAATGACAAGTTCTTTAAAATAAAAGTTTCATATGTTCAACTGCGTTACGTTGAAACGACAAGTGTTCTCTTCTTTATGGTGAGATGTATTATGTTCAAATGCATTATGGTGAACGTTTTCGACCATTTTCTTAATGTTAAGTTGCATTTTGTTTATGGTGAACGGTAAATCGCGATTTCTGCTATTTATGGTCAAATTATGGCGAACTGCATTATCTCGACACGTATACACTCACTTTTTGAAGCAATCATAAGCATTTTTGAAGCAAAGTTAACGTTTGGGTTTTCCCCCTTCTAATTATTGTAATCTTCAAAAGTGGCAATATTTTTGTAATTCGAATTTCGTTGGAATATCTTTGATTATCAAATAAGGATAGCGGATTTTTCGATTTTAATTTTAAAATAACTTCTTCAAGGAAGTTAAAAATTTTTGTGGACCTTACATTTTAGAGGTTTGGCGGATAATGCGGAATGCATCTTTGCCGTTTCCATGCCTTTTTTTAGTCCTTCTCCAGGAGATTCACACCAAACCAGCTGGGTGTGATAGATTCTTCTTTGTTCTTTAATTTCCTCCCTTTTCTTTCGTGCAAGAAACACCCTATGGCTTCTGCAGGCGTTTTTTTTTTTTTTTTTTTTTTTAGCCTTTTTGAATGGATTTTTCTTCGATTTTTCGCATTTTTGTCCAAAAAACACCCAAATGACAGGACTTTTCAGGCGTTTTCCAGAGTTTTTTGACCTAGAAAGACTTTGCAGGAGTGAAGTGGAAGATACCTACAAGCCTAGGACGAACCAGTAAAATAGAAGAAGGAACCTTACGGATAGACATTTTTTTTTAAAATTTTGGGTGGTATTCAAATGAAAGTGGGTGTAGAAAGGGTCTTGTAATCTTCGACTTCTTTTACGATGTGGCGAAACTCAGAGGAAACTTTAACTCACCCAACTCCCGAGGTTGGAGGACAAAAACTCTTGTAAAATGAGGTCAGTATCTCTTTTAAATGAGTCGGTTTTTAAAAGGGTATATTCTATTTCAGTGTTGATCCTCTTAAAATATGCGGAAGTTGATTTTTAAAAAAATAATCCGATCTACTTAAGGGACAGGTGGCTTTCTTGTTTATTTTATAACTTTAACACTCGGCTGTTAGCGGATTTACGAGTTTTCGGACTCCTAATCGAAAAGTTATGGTAATCCAAACCGTTCCGTGAGCTATGAATGCGTGCTTTGGGTAAATTTAATTCGCCACCTATTTATGCTTTATGCCGTTTGAGAAAGGATCATGCAAATTGCGCATTACGGTTAGCCTCCCAAAGGAAGAATCTCGCTGATAAATGCGAGGGATCGTGTGAGAAAAACGCGCGGACACGTTGTAATTTAATAAATCCGATCCCCCCCGCCGCGGAGTCGAATGAATAATAATAATATAGGAAAAATAATGAACGATAAATATAAAGGGCGGCCGTATTGAGAATTTATTGGAGTTTTTTTTCAGGAGCGAAACATTAAATTACAATTACGTTTTCTAACACGTGAACAGGGAATATTCGTATAAATTTTAAAAAACACAACTTTGAATTATTAGCCGAACCGCTGCTTTTCTCATACTTACATGCGATCAAATTGACGGAAAGTTTATTTATGAAACAATGGGACCAAAATATGTCAAGAACCTATGCAGAAAACCGTGTCCAATCGTGACACGTGTAGACGTTTCAATTGAATTCATAATTGAAATCCCGTAGAAAATTGGATAAATACAGAATCCGACACGTAATTACCAAGATTTCTAAACAGAGAAAGAACTTTGAGAGAGAGAAAAAAAATTCGATCCCATCGTGGTAAGGCGCTTATAATATTAATAGAGGACTTGGAAAGACAAGCTACCGAGGTGACACATACTGATATTATTCAATCCGGAAAAAGTGATGCTTTTTTTTTTGTATGCAAAGGGGTGGGTGGACGTCGACGACCCACGGCTTCCTTGAACAGTCCGTGAAATTATGAAATTAATTGATACCTTCACTCTTATATTGTCACGACTTGAACCTTTATTGTGACATCTTTTTATTTATGGAGTTTCTCTTTTAGAAAATCTCATTGATTTGAACGGTTATCAAAGGAAGAAAAATTATAAAAGGGCGGTCTGGAATTTTTATTTTAATGCTTTCCATCTTCATTCTTAAAATGGGCATACATAGCTTATACAGCTGAGGGATAGCAGGATGCAGGAGAAGATATGCAAGTACTACTTTGAAGAGTTTCCAACGAAAATTTCCTTAAAGAGAAGGAACAATATAGGAGGGGAAGTATTATTCGCTGGTTTGTTTCAAACCAATTTCAGTGACCCCCTTCTTTACCCGTATGTTCCTTTTCAATATGTCCCACTCGATTATAATCTCTCATCATGTGATATTTCTGAGGCTGTGATATTAGAAAAGTTAACTTCACTAGATTTAAATGGGACTCCTGGCCCCGATTTTGTACCTGCCTTAGTACTTAGAAACTGTGCCCCTAACTTAGTCATGCCGTTATATGTTCTCTACAAAAAATCTCTATCAGATGGGTTGATGCCTGCAATTTGGAAGTCCAGTTTATTATACCAGTTCACAAAAAGGGTGATAGGTCAAGGGTTACTAACTATCGGCCGATTTCGAAACTTTCATCTATTCCAAAGGTCCTCGAATCAATTGTCACTGACCACCTGTCTAGTCATCTTAGTACCTCGTTGAGTGATAAACAGCATGGGTTTGCTCATGGTAAGTCTACTTTGCTGTTCTAATTTGTTGCTGTTCAGGGAGTATCTTATAACTAATATTGAAGCTGGTTCTCAGGTTGATGCAATTTATACTGATTTGGCTAAGGCTTTCGACTCGGTGGACCACAATCGACTTCTCTTTAAACTGGGTTGTATGGGTATTTCTGGTTCTCTTTTTACTTGGTTTGATTCCTACCTACGGAATAGATCCTCATTAGTTGTTTTTTCGTGATCGGAAGTCTACAGAGGTTCTTGTAACTTCAGGTGTGCCCCAGGGGTCTCATCTTGGCCCTCTCTTATTTAATCTTTACTTCAATGATGTCTCTCCTGTTGTAAAGATTCTGAGCTTCTTGCGTTTGCAGATGATGTGAAGTTATTTAAACGTGTTGACTCTCCCTTGGATTGTACTCTTCTTAACACTGATCTTGAGAAATTTTCTTTATGGTGCTCTACTAATGGTCTCAAAGTGGAAATCAAGAAGTGTATGTCAATACGTTCACGAGGAAAAATTCCTATCTCAAACATGACTACTCTATTGCTGGGAGCCTAGTATCCAGAGTGTCTAGTGTCCGGGACTTGGGTGTTACATTTGACGAGAAAGTGACTTTTGGTGAACACATTCAGGACGTCATCTCGCGTTCCTATAGAATGGTTGGATTCATCAGGCGATCCACGAAGACTTCAAAAACGTACAGGTTGTCCGTTCGCTCTATTTCGGTTATGTTCAAAGTATAATTGACTACTGTTGTATTGTGTGGGCTCCATACCACTCTTGCCACTACGGTAGACTTGACCATGTCCAAAAAGTTGCCCTTAAGTATTTGGTCTTCCTTGAACGCAGCGATCCTTTCTCGTCAAGAACAGTTAATGAATGGCAAATTCGATACCACATCCTACCATCCTCCCCTAGAATGGTGTACTTAATGGTCTGCTTCCTTTGGAAGCTTGTAAATAATGAAGTGCAATGTCCAGACCTGCTTAGGCTTATACTCTTTAGGGTGCCAGGTAGAAACACGCGTCTGATGGGCCTATTTCATGAACCATACCACCGATCTGACTATGGTCGCTATTTAACATTTTCAAACGCCTTACGTAATTATAACGAGCTACAGAGATCTATTAACATTGATTTGTTCAATGATTCGCGCTTCAACAATTAAAAACTAAATTATTTACTCATTATTTATTTGGAAAAAACTGATTCGTTGTCCCCTCGTTTACATTATTTATAATATTTATTCTCGTTTATAATATTTATTTATTTATTTATTTATACCTAAATTATTTTATTGTTACGTTTATTTAGAAAAACTTTTATTATTCTACGGTCTTGAATGCCTCCACCTAGTCATACTAGTCATACTAGTTGTTATCCTTGTTTATTTTAAGTTGGTTCCACTGTGCTATGTATATATATATTTACCTCATTTTATTTTATTTTTTATATAAATTTTTATGTTTCTATATTTTTATATTTAATGTTTATATATTTTTATAGTACCTATATTGTTCCTGTACTCACTATTTGGGGCAACCCGTAAGTGAAGTTAAATAAATAAATAATATTAAGGAGGGTGAAGTATAAAGGAGAGGAAGTATTAGGTGTACAAAATCAAACTCAGCCACAGGGTAAATTTGAATTTTGTAGATTTTAGCCGAGTTTCATTTTTTCCTAACGACATAAACAGTTTTAAGGCGAAACGAAAAGTTTTTTTAAAATGAAAGTTTCCTTTATGTTCAAATTCAAATTTTACGTCGAAACGACAAGTGTTAAACTGCACTTTATGGCATTATTATGTCGAACGTTTTCGACTGTTTTTCTTATGTTGAGTTGCAGATGTGTTGCAGATATTCTATGGTGAACGGTAACTTGCGATTTCGGCTATTTTATGGTCAATATAAGTCTTTCGAAGACCATTCCCCAAAAACCCGTCAAGATCATTTCAAGGAAGGACTTTCAAGGAAGCCCTGAGAAAGGTTTCCTCAATATCATAAGTAAGGGGTTTCTTTTGATAGGAATTTCTTTTGACGTTTCTTCTACATCTGTGGTGATCGCCTCTCGAAATTCGACCGAACTCGTCGAGTGATTTCATCGGATGTCCCACTTACGAAATCCCACTCTGAAGGACGCATGAGTCAAATATAATAACATAAACAAATCTTCCACAAATAGTTATCATGAAATCTGAGATATTTACATTTGATCTTGACAAAGAGCTATGTGACAAAGAATTGTGGCCGGAGCCTGTAACAAATTTGCGAGGTCAGAACCAAGACGAATGGAACTGTTAGAGAAAGCGAGACATCCATAAATCCGAAGATTGTCACCTAAACACTCAGACCAAAAGACAAAAAATTCAAATCAATGGGCGATTATGTCTGAATCAATTTGAGGACATTGAAATAGCAAAATTTATATTATTTTCACGGTTTGTTGATGGTGGCGGCGTAGTTGTCTCGCCGACGTTTCTCACCCTTCGACGCCTACGTAAATAGTCAAACAAGTCAATTTGTCGTGTCTTTCCAACGGAAATTTGTCGAGAGACACGAGGGGCCTTGTTGTGCATCGATCATGCTTAACCTATCAGCCATTTGTCCGGTTGGCACTTTGCCACTTAATAACCCGAGGCGCGACGCTGTTAAACCTCCCCCCAAGGCTCATTTATTACACCGATATTGTACTTTGTTTATGACTCCATTAAAGCGCTTTTGGAGGTCCCATCTTTTTTTTTTTTCTCCACCGTTTTTCCGTTATAAACCTGAATGTCATTTTCGTTGGTGAACTATACCTGAAAATTAATTTGTGGATCGCTAATGGGCTTGAGTTATGTGTATCGCTTTCTGAAATGACCCAATTTGTAGTCGGTCAAAATAATTGCTGTTCGACCCCCGCTGCGTCCAGTAGCTCCTTTTGAGTTCTTCAAAGATTATAACTATTGTTGTAATATATGGAAAAGAGTTTGTTGAAGACGGAGTTTAGGGTTGATTTTTCCGAGATGCTCAGAGTCGAGACAAAGCGTGGCTGGTGGACAATGAAAGGTCCGATGACGAGTTGGGGAGCGGGGGTTGGTTCCATTAATACAGTTGAAGACATAAACTGAGCAAGTCCGTGTAGCCAGCCGCCGACCACATAAATATCCACGGCTCCCAACCCCCAGTCACCATATACACGCCTCCCATTACCAAATCCCATAAAGAACAATTATGTCTGACCCCATGCTGTTATTTATAGTGAGCGCTCCGGAAGGACACATCTATAAAATGATGCGATGAAGGCTTTTGGGACCCGCCTACTCACACAAATTAAAGATCGTGTTCATTTTGGGTCGAACCTCCGCTCACCGATCGCCTTTCAGCCCTCCAAAATAAACGCTCGCACAATTTTCGCTTTTTATGGACTTGAATGACGAAACTAAAAAGCCGAAAAGGTGTTCACAAATTTTAAGGATCAGAAACGAAAAAATGGCCAGAAACAAAGGCGCTTTTCAATTCCTCCAGTCACTATACCCCCGAAAACGGTTTTGTATATAGTTCTGCGTCAATAGTAGCCAATAGTTAAAAAATCATCTAGAAGTAATCAGATTACATAGGTAATCAGTTATTTTCTGTAATCTACTGGGGTGATTACATTTTGTAATCAATTAAAAAATTAATCATAATTACTTTTAATCATGTAGATGATTACTTTCTGTAATCGATTAGTGAATTAATCACCCCAGTTGATTATTTAAAAAATCATGGTTTAAGTAATCGATTACGCCCTACTTTGGTCGTAATTTATGGCTAAGGTGATAAGGGAGATTAAGTGATCTCATAACGTATAGAATTTTAGGGCTCTTCTAGCGCTTTAAAAAATAACCGATTCTAATCTTGAAAATTGATTTCTTCACATTTTGGGAAAGCAAAATTCGCC